>CABHPQ010148072.1:3544-22603 GCA_902168405.1 Peromyscus aztecus
TCTCTCTCTCTCTCTCTCTCTCTCTCTCTCTCTCTCTCTCTCTCTCTTCCCTTGAAAGCCACAATGCTTCTCATCATGATGGTAATGAACGAAAGCTCTGAACTGTAAGCCAGCCCCAATTAAATAATTAAATATTTTTCTTTATTTGAGTTGCCATGGTCATGGTGTCTCTTAAAGCAATAGGACATTGAATAAGTGTAGCTGGAGAGCCTCTCTCCAGGTCCAACCAAGCCCTCGCAGTCCCACAACCCATGTATAAAATAATCACTCAGATGCTTATATTACTTATAAACTGTATGGCCATGGCAGGCTTCTTGTTATCTACTTCTTCTATCTTAAATTAACCCATTTCGATTAATCTATAAGTTGCCACGTGGTTTGTGGCTTACCAGTACCTTACATCTTGCTTGTCATGATGGCAGCTGTCAGTGACTGGCAGGTCTCTCCCTCTCCTTCCTGATTCCTCAATTCTCCTCTCTGTTAGTCCCACCTATACTTCCTGCCTGGCTACTGGCCAATCAGTGTTTTATTTATTAACCAATCAGAGCAACACATTTGCCATACAGAAAATCCCACAGCAAATAAGAGAAGGACTTAGTGGTGGGCAGAAATAAAAGTAAAGGTAAATAAATAAACAAACAGTAAAATAATAAACACAAAACATTGAAAGATAGTTCAACAAAAATGAGGTGAACTAAACCAAGCAAACCCAACAATTCCTCAGATACACTAAAAAATGCTTTACCTTGGCACTATGAGCTGTCTAGATACATGAAATTAATGATGACAAGGATATCACAAAATTTACACTGTCTAGATGGAGCACATCATCTTGTTTTTAATCAACCTTTTATTAATATCAATTCAGTTAATTAAATTTATTCATTTGTCTTAAATCCCAATTGCAGTTTTTCACCCCACCCCCACCCTTCCACAATCCACTCTTCCTTTTCCTCAATTCAGAAAGGGGAAGACCTCACATGGGTGTCAACAAAGCATGACATATCAAGTTGAGGTAGGACCAAGCTCCTCCTCCTGCGCTAAGGCTGGGCAAGGCAACCCAGAATGAGGAATAAATTCCTGGAAGCCAGTCAAAGCATTAGAAACAGATCCCACTTCCACCACTAGAGTTCCACAAATAGATCAAGCTACACAACTGTCATACATATGTAGAGGGCCTAGTCCCATGCTCAGTCCAGAGTCTGTGAGCTCCTAGGTGCCCAGGTTAGTTGTTACTGAGGGTTTCCTTGTGATGACCTTGAACTCCTTTCCCAAGGCTATACTTCCTTCTTCTATTCAACAGTGCTTGGTTGTATATCTCTGCATCTGATTCTATCAGTCACTGGATGAAGGCTCTTTGATGACAATTGAGGTAGTTATCAATCTGATTACAGAAGATGGCCAGTTCAGGCTACTTATCCTATTCACTATTGATAAGCAGTCTTAGCTGGGGTCATTCTTGTAGATTCATGAGAGTTTACCTTGATCAAGGTTTCTACCAGACCCCATAATGCATCTCCCCATCAAAGCATCTGTGGTGGTAATGTGTTCTCCAAAATATTGTGCACCCTAATAAATTTATCTGGGGTCAGAGAACAAACAGCCACTAGATACAAAGGCTAGAAAATGTTGGCACTCACACCTTTAATCCTAGAAATCCCTCTGGATCTCTGTGAGTTCAAGGCCACATTGTAAATGGCCAAGCATGGTGACACACGCCTTTAATCTCAGAAAGCTAGCCTTCAATCCCAGGGAGTAGTGGTAGAAAGCAGAAAGGTATATAAGGTGTGAGGACCAGAAACTAGAAGCATTTGGCTGGTTAAGCTTTCAGGCTTCTAGTAGCACAGTTCAGCTGAGAGTCATTTGGAATGAGGACTCAGAGGCATCCAGTCTGAGGAAACAAGACCAGCTGAGAGGTTGGCCAGGTGATGTTAGCTGTGGCTTGTTCTGTCTCTCTGACCATCCAGCATTTCACCCCATAACTGGCCCCGGGTTTGATTTTATTAATAAGACTCTCTAAGATTCATGCTACAAGCATCTCTTTCATTACTCTCCCTCTCCACTAACCCCTCAAACCATTCCCTCATGTTCCCATCCCTGCCAGCCCTGAGTCTACTCACAAGAGATCGTTCTATTGTAACTGCATCCCATCTCCATCCGCCTTTGGGCCCTCCATGTTACCTAGCCTCTCTGGGGTTGTGGATTTTACTATGGTTTATCCTTTACATTACATTTAATATCCATTATGAATGAGTATATATCATGGGTTTGGGTTACTTCATTCAGGGTGAATTTTCCTAATTCCATCAATTTGCCTTCAAATCTCCTGATGTCACTGTTTTTAATAGCTAAGAAATATTTCATTGTGTAAATGTACCACATTTCCTTTGTTCATGCTTTGGCTGAGGGACATTTAGGCTGTTTCCAGGTTCTGGCTATTACTAACTACACTATTATGAATGTAGATGAGCAAGTGTCTTTGTGGAATGATTGCACATCCTTTGGGTATATGCCCAAGAGTGGTATAGCTGGGTTCTGAGGCAGATTGATTCCCAATTTTCTGAAAAACCTCCATATTGATTTCTAAAGTAGATGTACAAGTTTGCACTCCCACAGGGAGTGGAGGAATATTCCCCCTGCTCCACATCTTCTCCACCATAACCTGTCATTAGTGTTTTGGATATTAGCCATTATGACAGGTGTAAGATGGAATCTCAGAGTTATTTTGATTTGCATTTCCATTGTTCCCAAGGATGTTAAACAATTCTTTAAGTATCTATGGGTCATTTTAGATGCTGCTATTCATAATTATCTGTCTAAAACTATACCATATTTTTATTGGATCATTTTTTGTGTATAGTTTCTTGTGTTCTTTATATTATATATTTTGGAGGTCAGTCCTCTGTCAAATGTGGGGTTTGTAAAGACCTTTTCCCATTCTGTAGGCTGCTGTTTTGTCCTTTTAACAGTGTCCTTTGCCTTAAAGGAACTTTTGAGTTTCATGAGAATGAAATCATCTTAATGGGAAGAAAATGGACTGGAGATTGTTGAATTTTGCTTTCATCTTTCACAGAATAAGTTTATTTGTGAAACCCACTTTTTCTTTTATTGCAAATAAATAAAACATCATTTTTATTTTCTTATGCATATATGAAAAGTTAAAAATCAATATAAAGTTTCTTTAAATTTCTGATTAAAATATGAGTTTTGCATTTATATAAGGTTTGCTTACCCAAATACCAATTAATAAGATCCTTAGTAAGTTAATTATCAGTATATACTGCTTGGTTTATTGAATCTTTAGTAATTAATTGAATTGCCAACAACAAACATTCTAAAAAATGAACTTCTATTAACAATTATATTGTGAGCGAATCCAATTACCAGTAACACTTAAGTAAAGGCAGCTTTTCAGCATTTTGAACCTCCAGGCTAAGATTACATTTAATCGATGACAATAGCAAAGTCTTACTTGGTTAATAGAGAGGGGCAAGGCAACTTTAACAGTATTATGTGCATGCTATATTCAAAAACTATTCTCAAACTCAACAAAACAGAAAGCATGAGCCATTTTGATGCAAGTTTGTATAAAACAGCGATTTTGTCAAAAGTCAATTATGGAGGGATGGGGAAGAAAGAGGAAAGGGCAGAATATAAGATATATTGAATAGTACTGGAGTAGGCCCTTCTAGGAGTGTCTATTGATTTGAATAGCCAGAAGGCTAAAGTTTGTAACTATGGTAGTTCAAGATATCAAAATTCTGGTGAAAGTGACAGAATAAGATTTTTAATTGCCACCTAAAACACTATGGGATGAAGAAATGACTTGGTAGTTAAAAGCATTTGTTGCTATTTCAGATACCCACATACAATTCCATATACCCAGTTGACTGCTCATAACTCTCTGTGACTCCAGCAACATGGGATCTGTTGCCTTTTTCTGGCCTTCCAAAGAACAAAATGCATTTGGTACAAAGATATAGTCAGACAAACACTCATATCCACAATATAAAAATGAATAAAATCTAAAAATAAAAATAAGTAAAGAATACAACTCCATATCCATCTGTATAACAAGGCACTTGAATGGAGAAATGTATCACAGTGTGATAAACAGAATGCTTGGGTTCTCTCCAATATATGAACTAAATTGAACTTCATTGCAATAATACAAAGTCTTGAAGACTGAAGGAGGTTAATATGCTAATAATATTCTACTTTACTTATAGATTAATGATTCATGAATTAGTCCAATGTGGTAAGCAAACTGAGACTGAGAAGAACATACAACATTCTATGTCTTGCATCATAGAGAACTACAGTCAACTAAAGAATGCTGAGAACAGGAGCAATAGTCTCCTCAGAGAAGAGAGTACCAAGTAAACACTTGAAAGCCTAAATGCTCCAGTCAATCAATGGAGTAATGCAATTAACAGACAGTTTTGAAATAATAAATATAATATGGGCCCTGTCAATAGCTTGTTATGGCTCGAGGATGGATTCATGGGATCCTAACTGAAAGCCCAGAGACTTCAGCTCTATGCCTGAGGTCCCACAGGCTACTCTGATTAATAGATTGGGTCACAAACTAAAATAGAAAGATGTGGTTGTGGGAATGCAATTTTTATTGAGGTAAGGCAATAAATAACAGTTAGGGAGAGAAAACGAAAAGAGGTATTGAATGTATCCATAATTTGTCATATTCATGAGTTAAATCATCAAACAATTTCATCAATGAAAGTTAAGTAAAATAAATAGACAATAATTTAATTTTTTATATCTTCATTAGCCATATAGGGGAATATATAACAAAACCATGTCGAGATTTCTTCTCACCTCAGTGGAAATGATTATGATCAAGAAAACAAAAAGTAACAAATTCTGGAAAGTTAGAAAAGAACACTTACCTGCTGCTACTCTTTGTTTAATATTCTCTCTATATATAAAACTTTAATTAAAAATTACCTTAAGGGCTGGGCAGAGGTGGTGCACACCTTTAATCCCAGCACTAGAGGGGCAGAGTCAGCCAGATCTCTGTGAGTTCAAGGCCAGCCTGGTCTACAGAGCGAGATAAAGAACAGGTACCAAAACTACACAGAGAAACCCTGTCTTGAAAAATCAAAAACACCAAAAAATTTACCTTAAAATCTCTTATTCCTACAACCTTTGCTACTGTATGGTAGCTAATTTTATAATGATATGGCATAGGTATTAATTTTAACTATGTTCTAATTTTTGTTTTCCCATACTGGATTGCAGGCTTTATGAGAGAAAGCATTTGATTTACTTAATATTGTCTGCATTTTGATATCATGCATAGATTTATTTATTCTATTATTAAATAATCAAAATTGAAGGTACTCTCTCAGAATATCCTGGTTTGTTTTGTTTGTAGTTTTTGTTTTGTTTTGGTTTTTGTTTGATTGTTTGTTTGTTTGTTTGTTTGAGACAGGGTTTCTCTGTCTAGCTTTGCACCTTTCCTGGAACTCACTCTGTAGCCTAGGCTGGCCTCGAACTCACAGAGATCTATTTGCCCCAGCCTCTCTAGTGCTGGGATTTAAAGGCATGTGCCACCACTGCCTGGAATAATATCCTGTTTTATAGTAAAGAATTCTATCAAGAAATTCAAAGTTATATAGCTTCATGTACAACAATTAAAACTATATAACTTTTGGAGCACTCTGCTTCTTCCTATTCCCATGGGGTCTTCATTTATCTTGGTATCTCTTTTCCTTGTTCTCCCACTGTGTCCTGATACAGCTGGGACCTCCTGCTCTCCTAAGCTCTCTTTCCCCTGACTTTTGCCCTCCATTACCCCCACCCCCAGTTTGCTCATGTAGATATCATTCATTTCTCTGTCATTGGGCAATCCTTGTGTCTTTCTTAGGGTCCTCTTTACTAGGTAGCTTCCCTGGAGTTGTGAGTTGCAGTCTGGTTATCCTTTGCTTTACATCTAGTATCTACCTATGAGTGAGTACAGAAATTCACAAAGATACCTCCACTATAGACTACTGACAATGGTCGAGAGAGTGCCTGAGTGGACCTACTCTGGTGATCGGCGATCGGATGGCCGAGCACCCTAACTGTCATGATAGAACTCTCATCCAGTGACTGATGGAAGCAGATGCAGAGATCTATGGCCAAGCTCCAAGCGGAGCTCCAGTACTCCAATCGATGAGAGAGAGGAGGGATTATATGAGCAAGAGATATTGAGACCATGATTGGAAAAAGCACAGGGACAAATAGTCAAACTAGTGGAAACACACGAACTGTGAACCAATAGCTGAGGAGCCCCCATGGAACTGGATCAGGCCCTCTGGATAAGTGAGACAGTTGATTAGCTTGAACTGTTTAGGAGGGCCCCAGGCAGTGTGACCTGGACCTGTCCTTGGTGCATGAGCTGTTTTTTTGGAACCTAGGGCCCATGCTGAGACTCTTTGCTCAGCCTTGGTGCAGGGAGGAGGGGACAGAACCTGCCTCAACTGAATCTACCAGACTGGGCTGACTCCCTAAGGGAGACTTTGCCTTGGAGGAGGTTGGAATGGGGGTTGGATTGGAGGGGAAGGCTGGCAGGTGGGAGGAGGGAGGACAGGGGAATCCGTGGCTGATATGTAAAATTAAATTAATTATAAAATAAAAATATTTTAAAAAACTATATAACTTTTGAAAAGGTTTATGTTTCAAAACCAAACGTGTTAACTAAAATTCATGATTTACATGTCTAAGAAATAGAGCTTTTTCACTCTGTCCCTAGAAAGCAGGTAGCCTTGTTACATGTAGATTTTCTTCTCTCTCTCTGTTCCACCAAATTCAATCCTCCAATCTCTTTCCCAACCATGTAGCCAAAGACCTGCTGCAGCCTACCTTCCCAAACTCCCCTATCTACAGTGAATCACATAAGTCTTTCCCTCCAATCTTCCTTTCCCCCCACTTATAACTTTATATATTAGCCTCCATCTTCAGTAGACCCTCTTTGGGAACCTACAGACCATTAAAGCCCGGGATACAGATAGCCTAACTCACCCCTCTCCTCTAAATACAATCCCCTACTACTCCCAGTTCTGTAGTACTCTCTAGTAGATCATCTGCTATGGCCTCCTCTTCCTCTCTGTCCTATCTCTCAAGGACCAGGCAGATCCTGTCCAACATCCCTTTCCTCTCACCCAGTTATCCCATTCCCCAACTACAGCAGATATGCCCTGGGAACCCACTAGCCAAACCTGGCAGAGAAGCAAGTAGGCCAGGAAAGCAAGTAGACAAGCCTCAGGTCTTCAGTTGTGCTCCTCTCCTGCATATCTAATGCCTCCCTCTCATCCCCTGTTCTGGAGCAGACTATCTGCCTTTCTTCATTCTCTGCTCCCTTACCATGGCACTAAGCAAATCCCCATGGAATATGCTGCTTTCCTCTGACTTATGGAGTTCTTCCCATTCCAAAGTGTCAGCCCTCATTACCTAGAAACACATTTTAACAGGAACCACCAGTGGCCACACCCAGCAGGCTCCCAGAATACTTCCCTACCAGGCAACACACAGTCACCTCAACATCTTTAAAAACAAAACAAAAACAAACAAACAAACAAACAAATAAAAAAAGGCAACAGGAAACAAGGAACAAGCGCCTAGTTAAAACAGTCATGACCAGATATTAACACTTAGAAATAAATCTTCCCAGGTGAGCAGTGGTGGCACCCACCTTTAAACCTAGCACTAGGGAGGCAGAGGCAGTCAAATCTCCAAGTTTGAGGCCAGCCTGGTCTTCAGAGTGAATTTCAGGACATCCAGGGCTCAACAGAGAAACCCTGTATTTTGTTTGTTTGTTTGTTTGTTTGTTTGAGACATTGTTTCTCTGTGTAGTTTTGGTGCCTGTCCTGGGTCTCACTCTGTAGACCAGGCTGGCCTCGAACTCACCTCCACCTGGCTCAGCTTCCTGAGTGCTGGGATCAAAGGCATGCACCACCACCACCCAGGGAAACCCTGTCTTGAAAAATCAAAAAAGAAAAAAAGGAGAGAGAGAGAGAGAGAGAGAGAGAGAGAGAGAGAGAGAGAGAGAGAGAGGAATTACAAACTTCCCAAACCCAGATGTTAAGTGCTAGAGTTAAGTGCTAGAGTAAAAACAAATCTATCACAGCCAGGACAGTATGTCTCCACTAGAAACCAGAAATCCCACTGCAGTAGGACCTGGAAATTGTAACATAGCTGAAGCATAAGACAAAGACTATAAGAGAGCCTTTACAGATATGAGAGACATCATTAAAGAGGGAATGAATAAATCCCTTTAAAAACACAGACCAATAGAGGAAGGAAAAGATAAAACAGTTCAAGACCTGAAAGTGGAGAAAGAAAACACAAACAAAGGGAGATCTGGAAACAAAAAATTTTGAAACTTGAATATGGACCTCAGAGGCAAACATCAAGAAATACATACAAGAGATGGAAGAGAAAACCTCTGTTATTGAAAACACAATAGAAAAAAAAAGGATACCTTGTTCAAAGAAAATGTTCATCTAAACAAATCTGGGCACAAAACAGCCAGGAAATCTGCGACACATTAATACACAAACACAAGCATAACAGGAAGAGAGGACAGAGAAGAAAGCCAGGTCAAAGGCATAGAAAATATTTAAAAAAAATAATAGAAGAAAAAGTTCTTAATGTAAAAAAGGAGATGCTATCAAGTTACAAGAAGCATTCTGAACACCAAATAGACAGGACCAGAAAATAAGTTCCCCTTGGCACATAATAATCAGTACACTAAATGTGAAGAATGAAGAAAGAATTTTGAAAAATGTGAGGGAAAAAAGACCAAGTAATATACAAAGTCTAAATAAACACTCTAAAAGCTAGAAGGAGCTAAACAGATGTTTTTCAGACTTTATGAGACCACAGATGCCAGTATAGACTATAATACTCAGCAAAACTTAGCATCTCAGTAGATAGGGGAAATAAGACTTTCCATGATAAAACCAAACACAAGCAATATTGATCTACAAATCCAGCCCTAAAGAACGTATTAGAAGGAAGAAAGAAGACTCAAATCCAAAGAAGTTAACCATACTCAAGAAAAGATGAGAAATAAAAATCCCCAGACCAGAAAATAGTCATCCTGAGTGTGGTATCCCAGACCCAAGAAGGCTAAATATGACATACATTTGCTTATATGTATGTATTAACTGTTAAATCAGTGATAACAGAGCTACAGTGGTTACATAAGAAACTGGGGGAAGTGGGACACATAGATCTCCCTAGTAAAAGGAAATAGAATTGATAATTATGTATGGATTATGGGACTGGAACAAGAATATCAAGTGGGGAGGGAGAGGGGGGAATATGAAGAAGAATGGCTATTATTAAGGGCCATTTGAGGGGTAGTATGACAACCTAATAGATTATAAGCTTCCTAAAATAAATATGTGGTGGTTGTCTCATTTAAATTTCAAAATAATGGAGGAGACAGGGCCACGACTGGATATCTTTTATCACCAAGCAATGTTTCCAGTAGTGGGAAAAGGTACATTTAACAAATTAATTATTAAAGGGATTCTGTGGGAACCCAAAACAAATGAGGCTAATGATTGTTCTCCACAAACCGATGGCCCTGTTGCTGAAGACACCACCTATATTAGTCATTGAACACTCCAAAAGGTAGAACCCATGACCGACAATGCTTGAATGACCAAGAACCTGAAACTAAATACACAAGGGACCTAACATAAAACCAACTACTGGTCTCAAAAAAAAATAGTAGTTAAATGTCCTAATGACAGTTCATAGATGCTATATTCATAGATCAATGCCTTACTCAGTCATCATCAGAAAAGCTTCCTTCCACAGCAATTGGGAACAAATACAGAAGCCAACAGCCAGGCATACTGCAGATAATGAAATACCTTGGGACACCGAGGTCTAAACAGGATGTCTCCAGCAAACCCTGCCACTCAGGGCTCAGGTACCCCTGTTTATAGGAGGCAGAAAGAGTGTAAGAAGCATACAGAATGGAGGACACCAAGAAAACAGGGCCCTCTATATCAACAGGATCAGAAACAATACACATATGAACTCACAGAGATAAAGGTAGAATCTTCAGGGCCTGTATGTGTCTGCAGCAGATGGAGCCCTAGTACTAAAATGATAGTGGACATTTGCTTGCATTTCTAACCCAGAACCTATCTCCAATTGGTGATCACTTGCATATTAAAATTTACTTTTCTCAGTGGTAGTCTCCTTGGGAAACAAACTACTCTAAGTGTTGGCCCCATTCCTAGCAGTAAATGACCAACAGAAAGTGAACTCAGGGGCCTAAAAGGAGGCTTCTTGTCTCACACTGCTGTGTCAGGATATTAAAAACAAACAACCAAACTTATCTCTTTATTTTAATTATATATATATATATATATATAGAGAGAGAGAGATTCTATATGTCCTTTGTGTTTATATTATAGATTCCAGTTTAGTGTTTTATAAGATCTGTCTCTGAGTGTGTGAAATATTGCATCTCTGCATCTATATCTGCCTCATGTGCCTTTTCTTACACTCTTTTCTTTCTGTTCGTTTTTTCCTGCTCCAATGTATTTGGTTTTGCTTTGTATTATTATATTATATTTTATTATTATTCTTCAGAAGATTGATTTTTAATTAGAAAATGGATGGATCACAATGGGAGAGAAGGTGGAGAAGAACTGGGAAGAGTAGAAGGAGAGGCAATTGACATCAGGATATATTATGTGGGGGGCAACTACTACTAATAAAGGCTAAAAAATAAATAGATATTTTTACTGTCAGGTTTATACTTGTATATGTACATAAGACATGATTACTCCAATGATTTTAGATGGGGGTGGGGGAAGGAAACTAAAAGGGAATGCCAGAATAAATATGACTGAGAAATCCCTTCACTATTTTATTGCTCTATTTCAAAAACTATAAAGAAATATTTGATGACAAATATACCATCTTCCATATTTTCCATGACAATTCGAGAAATATATAAAATACACACCTTGCTTCCTACATTTGTTTTATCAATCTTAGAATTCTGTGTCGCTCTTCCAGTGATGGGTACCATTAATATTGACTTCCCTGTTTGGATAGAATTTTCTCCTCAAAAGGTTATGTTTTTAAAGGATATGGATTTGACTCAGCTGTGGAGTTGATGCCCAACATGCTCAAGGCCTTGTGTTCTACCCCCAACTCTTTAAGAAAAGCACTTAAAAAAATAAATGAATGAATCAGGATTTGAAGACTTGCTCCATCTGATGACAGCATTGGGGGAAGATGTGTCATAATGGTGAAAACAGCATTAATATCAAACACAAAATTTAGTCCATAGTTGGGTAAGCTGTTATAAGGTGGGGCCTATGTGGAGGAAATAGATCCTTAGGGGGTCTACCTTTGAAGTACATACTTAGCTTCCCCAAGGTCCCCCATCCCTTGGTTTCCAGCAGTCATGAGGTGAATATCTTTTATCCACACTGACCTTCCATAATGATGGTGTATCTACAAAAGACTCTGAAACAGCATAAAGTGAGACAGGAATATTTCTCCTTATTCTGTGAACCCAAGTAAGATTCCCTACCTGCTTTTGCTGGTTGATTGAATATTAACAGTAAGAGGTGGCTTTAAAAGGGACACATACACACACACACACACACACACACACACACACACACACACACGTGTGTGTGTGTGTGTGTGTGTGTGTGTGTGTCCTTGCAGGTCACACTTAACAGTGTCACACGGTACACTAGCCAGTGTTTCAGAAATTAGACAGGGTCATTCTTCTTCTTTATTTTATTATTTTAATTTTAACTATTGTTTAGGCCACTAAAACTTTTGCAGTTAATCTTAGGACAAAAAGTATTATTTAAAAATGTGATAAATTTCTTGTGATCAAACCTACTTCTGATTTTTTTTCTAGAAATTACTCTTCATTTTCAGTAGTTCTTACAATTCTGAAGCCTTGAGTAAGAAACATCACTTCTAAATGTCTTCAAAATAGTATTGTTCAGAAATTCAATGCACAAGTGGCATGTTCAGCCAATTTTGGAAAATTACCTCCTTGTGATGAAGTAACCTATGTCTAGATTTTGCCACCACTGTAAAAAGCTCTTCATCTAACTTTGTTTTACAATGAAGAAGGCAGTTTGGAAGTGATGTTCAACTCCTTTAGACAGGAAAAATAACTTTTGAAAAACACTTTATTTTCAAAATGTCCCTGTTGTTCAAAATTTCTCAAAATATATTCAATTGCCTTTTGACAAAATATTCTTTTTCATTTGTTGGTTGAAAATAGATTTTTAGTGTAATAAAAGCCCATTAATGAGATGAAATAAAATAATGCTGATAATGCTCTCAGTCATCAGTAAGCAAAATTTATATTTAAATATCATGTTGTAGGTGTTTGGAGGACAGCGGTGATCTTAGAGAAAATTTTAATGAGAAGGTGAATTATAAAGTAAAACTGGCTTTTTATCAAATAATTTTTTACCTTGTAAGCTGTAGCATTTATTTAGTTTGAAATTACCTGCCAACTTAAGCACCCCAAGTGCTTTAGATTTAGAAAAGGCAGCATGCACACCTAGAGGCTGAATGTGGACCCATGAGAAAAACATGCCTGCTGGTCTTCTCTATTCAAGACAAACTACTTTGAGTCACTCTGAGTTACAACCAAGTCCACAATTGATCCAAAAGTAATTTCAATTCTTACTTTTTAGTTATTTTTCAAGATCAAATGTAAGACTGAATAGGAGAGTGGCTGACTTCAAAGTTTGGCAGTCTTTGATTTGAATAATGTCTCTGTTTCTCACTGACATTAAAATTTTAGAATATAAGAAAATTCTCTACCTTTGTTTATTCATAGTAGATATTCAGTAGAGGTAGTTTTTGTATATACTCTAGTAAATGTATAGAACATTTGAAAGACTGACATGTGATTTAAAAAAGCAATTGGGAAGTATAAAAGTATTAAAGGGAGTTAGATGAAACAACTGTTTTATTGTTTTAAGTAGGATATGACATTCCAAAGAGAATCATAAATATCATTAAAGTTTTCTTATTTCTCTTACTCATGACCTGAATCTACATAAAACAAACTCCATAAAGATGACTGTGTTCCTGCATAGTGACTCTGAGGCATGTATTAGATATGGGACTAAAATTTAAACTAAACACAACCCCTGTCCTCAGTGAGTCAGAACAAGGAAAGTAGAAATCACATCCACTCAGTAAATCACAAGTATAAATGATAACAACAACAGAATCAGGAGGAAAGCCTGGCCTAACAGCCAACATAGAGGTGTTTGTATGTAGGGCATTGAGTGTGTAAGACAGGAAAAGGAAAAGTCTAGTCAATGATGAGTAACTCCAGAAGATATGTTTAAGAACTGAGTTAAACTTGCCTTTAATATCCTATAGTTTTCTTTTATGAGACTTTATAGTTTGCATTTACATGTCTGCAATTATATTCTAATGCTTGTGTTTCCCATTAACATATAACTTTCGCTGGCTTATGTCTCTTTTACTCACCATACTGTCCCAAATGAGGCATTGCTAAACAATCTTGCTTGTGTGCAACCACAGTCTCCAAGCAGCAAGGAAGCTGGGTCTAAAACGTTCCATTATGATAGAGTTTGCCTGTACTTACCATTCTACAATAGGCCACCTGAGATTTCTGACATGCCATACCTTCTCCCATACTGAGACAGATAACATGCACTGACATTGAATATAATAAATATGACTCTCTGAACTTCCATCTTTTACAGTGGCTTACTACCTGATGGTATAGATAGCTTTTTCCATTTATACAGACGTAGATACAATAAATGTATTTGCATATATATGAATATGTGTACTAAAACTTAACAACAAATGGTCTCTCTTTCCTTTAAAAATTGGTGCAAAATTTTAGGTTCAGTGAAATGATGGGTACATGAAAACCTATCCAAAATACAAAACAAAGAAATCTTAATTCTTACAATCTAGGAGTATGAAAGGACATTTCTACGAAAAAAGAGTCTTCCAATATGACAAAAGACATGTGTGGAATACAAAGTTAAAGTCCCTGGTCTCTTCCTTAAAGATACTGAATTTTTGTGATAAGATTGTATAAAATATTACTCCTTTTAAAAAAACATACCAGAAACTTAATGATAGACTAATACAAGCTGAAAGTACTTTAGCTTTTAAAAATTTAAAGTGCTTATAAATTGTGCTAATTAATATTCTGTTATCTATGAGAATTTATTCCTCAAACCTCAGGGATACTACCAAATCTGTCCTTATTCCAGGAAGTCCAATTCTGGTGTGTGGTACCACATTATTCAGAAATGTCTGTCCTTCATGCTCGACTCATGCAACGAACATTCCAATCTGTGTGTTGGATGAGGAATGTAGATGTAAGGAGACATAGACCACTGATATTTTAATCACTTACTGATAGAACTGTCTTAGTTTTCAGTGAGGGTCCCCATTTGTGCCCAGCCATAAAACTTACTCAATTAGTTTGTATTAACTTCATGATAATGATGCAGGCCTTCTGAGTATTATAGAATTTTAATGGCTAGTTGTTCTTGACCTAAGGACATAGCATGCCAGAAATTCATAGTCACCAGTTACTGTTTCACCAGCTTGAAACAGTGGCACCAAGTTCCTTGTTCAACCAGCGATGATGACTAATTTTTGAACACTTTTGAGAGAGTCCGGGGCCGTAAGCATTAAAAAGAATGAGGAAGAATTGGCAACTGAGTGCAGTAGTCTCCAAAAGAGGAAAAACCCATGGATCTTCCTTTTCTGATGATTTTTACAGAACTATGACAAAAGTGGACAAAAGCTGAAGTAGTTATGATGAGACAGCCTGACTAATTCTTTGGGATAATATAGGCCGAGTTAGTGGAGTGCTCACATGCTCTTTACCAAACTAGAATTATCATTATGCTCTGTTCACATGATGCCCATTAAGTTAGAGGACCTAGAAGTCCTCCTGACCTATCTCTGACTCCAGTTTTAGTCACTGACATGTGTGGCTACATCTGACCCCCCAGGTCTCCCAGGTGCCATTAGTTATACTAAGCTCATTGTTCTCACAGTCGGTGTAGAGCTGGAGTTGCAATTACTCCTTTACTATGGACAGGTCTAGGGGTTCTTTTCTAAAGTAAGAGGCTCTTTTGTAACTCTTGTAATTTAGTCAATTACAATTACCTTAATTAAAAGCAAAAATAATTTAAAGAACAATAGGGCCATATGTCCCCCCACACCAATCCCACCAAGGGCCTGCAGAAACTGGCTCAGATCCCCATCCCTCTTCATCTCTCTCAATTTTGTTACCTCATACTCAGCTACAAGTGTCTTTGTTTCTAAACCTCAGTGTCCCTAGATACCCAATTGTAACCTCAACATTCATTTGCATTTTTATACATTTATTGGTTTTATCTTTAAAATTACATTTGCTTTTAGAGAATCCCACATAGGTAATGATGACACTCATCTCCATATCTATCCTATCAAACCTTCCTCCTCATAAATCTCTCTCTTGCATAAATGCTTGCTTTGTTCTGTGATCTGATGAGATTAACCAGGACACTCTTGTTACCATGAGTTTGGATCTATCAGTTAGATCCTGGTAGCCTCAGCAGTCAATATACAATTGAAACTTCGGTTTGCCCTTTCCCTGACCTAGTTATAGCAAATATCTCAGAGTTAAAGTGCATAGCCCCTGGAGCCCTCCCCCTCCCCCGCTTCCATCACACATCACTCATGAAGCTGGCTGGTCTTGTCTGGTCCTAATGTAAGTGGATATAGTTGTTTTGCATAATAATTACAATGTTTGTACTGAGTTCAAAAAATGGCATCTTACAGGCTCTTATTCTGCCTTTTGGCCATTCATATTTCCTGATCCACTTTCCACATTATTCCTTGTATTATTCAGTAGGCGCTAGAAATGTCTTGCTCATGGCTGGGCCACCAATATTTGCTTATTCTCTTCATTTTTGGGTCGTCATTGGTCTCTTCATTTATTATCAGTTTCTTTAGAAAGAGGCTTTATATCATATCTCATAATGATGTTATGAGTAAGTTGCATGGACTCCTTTTGTTTACTACCTCCAGTGGGATAGATAGATACTAGATCAATAGGAAATGCCATTCATGTGGCTCCTTGGCATACTTAATTAAAGTCTATAACACATCAAACCCTCACCAACCACTTTGAAACTTGAAATCAGGATGTCCATCTCAATGTCAACATATGCACTGGTGCCATGATAACATTTACCAAATATTAGGCTTTTTGTTTTGTTTTGTTTTGTTTCATTTTTTTTTTCGAGACAGGGTTCTCTGTGTACTTTTGGTGCCTCTGTAGACCAGGCTGGCCTCAAACTCACAGAGATCTGCCTGGCTCTGCTTCCCTAGTACTGGGATTAAAGGCATGCGCCACCGCTGCCCTGTCTAGGCTGTTGTTTTTACTAATTAATTCATTGTTCCATCTTTGGCCATTTTTAGATATTCTCTGACCTTACAACCACTCCAACATTACTCTTATCATTATAATTGGGATTCCAGTGTATTTTTTGTGGCTGTTAGGATTTTTATTGTTTTATCTTTGTTCCCTCCAATGTTACCAGAGTTCCTGTTTTTTTTTTTTTTTTTTTTTTTTTTTCCAATTTTCACTCAGTTTAAATTAGTGAAAGAAATGCCCATTTGCTTCTCAGAGTCACATTTCCTTGCATGCTGGGTTCAGCATGAGGATTTAAGAACAGCATTGCCTAGAGCACAATCTCAGGCAGGCTTGGATCATATGGAAGTCCAGGAATAAGCGAGGTGTGCGTCAGCAAGGAGGGAAGCCTCATCAGATGGTTTAGCTTCAAAATTCCTCGTTGTAGGGATATTCTTCTATGTTTTCTGTCTTAGGCAGCAGGAAGGCCCTCCAGCTTCTGTTGAAGCTGAGGATAGTGGCCATCTCCTGATCACTCAACTGGAAGTCAAAGACCTGAATGTTCTCACGTATCTGCGCTGGTGTCAGGGACTTGGGCATCACCACCACATTCCTCTGGATGTGGAACCAAATCAGAACCTGGGCTGAGGTTTTCTTGTGCTTTGCAGCAATCTCTTTAATCTTGGTGGCCTCTAGTAGTAAAGGATCTTCTGGCTTGGCCCAAGGTCTATGTGGAGAGTCCAGGGGGCTAGAGGCTATGACAGTGATACCCATGGAGTGACAGTACTGGATCAGTTTTTCCTGAGTGAGGTATGGGTGACACTCGACCTGATTGGTCACTGGCTTATGTTTCAGTCCAGGCTTGTTCAGGAGCCTTTCAATCTGCAAGTGGTTGACGTTGGAGATGCCCAGGGCTTTCACTAACCCTTCATCCACCAGTTCCTCCATGACCTCCCAGGCATCGAAGAATGTTATTTTACTGGTGAGGACATTGCCTTGATCATCTTTGGGGAATAACTCCTTTCCGTCCTGAAGTCCCTATGGCCAGTATAAGAGAGAGGTCCAGATAGTCCAATTTAGATCCGTGAGGGTCTTCTGAAAGGCTTCCTTTAGTTTTCTCTCAAAGCAGGTAGGCCACAACTTGCTGACAGTGAAGAGGTCCTCCAGCTTCACAGCCTTCTCATTGATCCTCTCTAGGATGGCTTCTTCCACTTCATGCTCATTGTAATATGCATATGTGCAGTCAATATGGCGATATCTAGCATCAATGGCCAACTTCACAGCTTCCTTGACTTGGCCTCGGGGATACTTCCAGGTGCCCAGGCCCACAATGGGCATCTTGGCTTTGGTACTGAGCTCCACCAAGGTGGACATGGTTGCCGCAGAAAACTTCCTGAGAGAGCAGATGTCACTGTGCTGGTAATGAGGCTAGTGGAGGCTTTATGTGGGATTCCAGTTTTTAATTCAATGGTGTTCAAGTTCCAGTAGCTTGCCTCTTGATCTCTAATGAATGTAGAACTAAAAGTCAATCACAGAAAATCAGTCTAAATGAAACACTTTGGCTAGATTTAAATTTAAATTATTGAATAAATCTCAAATAAACATATCTGGATTGACAATGTATTCTGAGCTAAGCTATGTTATCTCCTGTACCATTCTTGAATCTTTCCACTCTGGTTAAGTTGTCACAGCTAGATGCAGTTGTATCTACAACTACAAACATTAGTTTCTTTCTTATTTCCTATATCCTATTTCATTTGCAAGTTCTACTGGGTCTGTTTCCTAAAACCCAATCAACTAACATCTAAATTTTACTTTCTGAAATGGTTTATTCTGAACAGCAGTAGGAGATAAAAATAGAAGATGGAAATCAGGTGTTGGTCTTTTACTATTCATAGCACAGCAGTAATTTCAAATAGCTCTAGCATAAAATCTGAAACTTTTACTACCACCAACAAGGCCTTTTTCATCTGATCTGTAACTACATATTCAGGCTCATATCTAGTTTCTCTACTTGTAGTCTACTTCAAGGCAATGCCTTGGTTAATATTCATCATACTTTATAATTTCTTCCTTTTATTTTCTTTTAATGAAAAAAAGGCTACAAAATGTATTTTCTAACTTTCTGATTATACTTCATTCAGGTTTCTGTACAATTTTCAGTGTATACATATATGTGTGTATGTATTAAATATTCCCCAATTACCTTTCCAAACATGGCAAAGCCTGCATTTCTTGTTCTTAAATAATATCCTACTCCATTTAGTGTGTTAAAGCAAGCTCATTTACTTACAAGCTATACATTCTTGCAGCTTGACATTACTTGATAAGAATAAGTTTGTTTGTGCCCTTCAGCTGCTGTGTCCCAGAGAATAAGAGCAGTGGCTTTTGCTCAATAGGGACTCAAGAAATAATGGATAATTGATTACATCAACTAATAAATATTTGACTGATAAATGTTTAATTAAAAATGAAATTTGGCAAAGTATAGATAAGATCTGAATAAAGCAAAAAAAGAAATAGAGTAGAAAGAATTAGCTTATTCATAATGACAATAGAAAATTTAAAAAAATATATAAATATTAGTGCAATGGGAATAATAACAGTGAAAGACGGTTTATATTTTTGTCCTC
>CABHPQ010148073.1:0-13790 GCA_902168405.1 Peromyscus aztecus
AAGGAAGGCTGTAGAAGACTCCTCTAGTCAGTTTGCATTCCTTACACAGCCTCTGCCACCATCGGTAGTGAGTGTGATTGTTTGAATCACTCTTTTGTACTTAGCACCTCAGTTAAAACTAACTCTTCAGTGGTACAGGCATAGATCATCACTTCTATTTCTGTTTGGTTTCTACTGCTTTGTTACAAAGAACCCAGTCCCACCTATGAAGTCTCCTCCAGGCAGACATTGTGGTGTTTTGCACACTCAGTGTATTAGTGTGTGTTCCGTTGCTGTGATAAAATACCATGAACAAAAGCACATTGGAGAGAACGGGGTTATTTTGCTTATGTTACAGTCCATCATTAAGGGAGGCCAAGGCTCCAGGAGCTTGAAGCAGATCCCACAGAGGAGTGCTGCTTGCTGGTTTTGCTTCCATGGCTTGTTCTGCTGCCTTCCATATACAGCCCAGACCCATCCGTCTAGGGATAGCACTGTTCACAGTGGGCTGGGACCTCCTGTGTCAGCAGTCAAGAAAATGGCCCACAGGCCAGACTGATATAGGCAATAAACCAGGTATGTCTAGGTTTGTGTCAACCTGACAAAAAACAACACACACACACACACACACACACAAAACAAACCATGATTCCATTATCATATATGTAATATAAGTGAGCAAGAGTTAGAATGATTTGACTAAGATGAGTAAATCTCAAAAAATGTAACATTGGATGACAAATTTAATTATGAAATGACTAATAGTGTATGCTACCACCAATGGGAAACCTAAGAATAGAAAAGAATGTCATATGCTGGTTATGGACACAACAGACATAGAAAATATGACTGTATGCTTTGAGATGATACTGCCAATTTCAGAACAGAGATCCTCTGGAAAGTAGGAAAGACAGGAGAATGTGGCATTTGGGGGATTTACCTTTATTAATATTACTGTTAATATTCATTTCTTCAGCAAAAGGATTGACTTATACATAGCAAAATATGGCATTTTTGTAAGACAGTGGGTACTTAAAAAGCCAAATTATTTTCTGTACTTTTCTCACATTGTCATGTTTTATAATTGAAAAATTAAATGTGAAGCCAGCAAGATGGCGTAGTGGATAAAGGTGCCATTGATAAGCCTGACTACCTGAGTTCAGTCCTCAGGACCCACAAGGTAGAAGAGAATGACTCCCTCAAATTGTCCTCTGGCTACAAACTCACTGTGGCATTTGAGTACTGTGGCACATACACGTGTATACACACACACACACACACACACACACAAATAAATGTAGTTTTAAAAATTAAATACATAGAAAATTGAATGCCATCTCATTACAGAAATTAAGACTAAAATTAAACACATCTATAACCTCACCATTGTTAGATGCAGTCTTACTGGCTGAGACAAGTTGTAAAGCATTATCACGAGTCATTCTCACAGAAAGTGTGTGTAGGGCTGCCAGGCTAGAGCACTTTTCTAAAATCAGTTAAGTGACAGAGTGCCCATTTGGCATATACAAGGTCCTAGGTTCAATCCCTAGCACTGGAGAAAACAGCCAGCCAACCCCACTGTGTCACTGCAGTGTGTAAACTCAGAGGAAGAATTAGGCAGCATGCTATGAGATCAAACATGGACATTTTCAGCTTGCTAATAACAACCTCAATAGCAATATAGAGAACTGTGGCTGGATGTAAAGTAGCATCAGTCAGGGCAGTAGTGGAACGGAGCCAAAATCATTTCTCTCTGAGTAATACAAGCTGTCATCACGTTTCCAGATCATTCAGTCACATAATGTGTAGTGTCCATCTATACTGACGCTAAAAATAAGTCGTATGCAGTTCTTATTTGAGTCACTTCTGTTACTTCTGCTCACCACAGTCACAATTTATAAATGTTCTTCTCACATGCTGATGTTGACATCCTCTAACTATGGGAGCTGATGGGGCAACTGGTGAACACGACAGTGATGGAATGCATCAACTTACCTAGTACCAAAGATCCACACCAATAAAGAGGAAACAGCAGGAAAAGCTCGAGCCTGTACCATCTGGCTACTGCATCTTGTGGATGCTAATGCTGTGCAGGGCTGTCACATGTCCTTTACTTTTGTTATACTAAACAGACCTTAGAAGGCTTCTACTAAAAAGGACTGCCCCCTTCATGTGCATACGAGTGTGTATGTGGGGGGGGGGGCGGGGTAGGTGTGTATGTTTGAGACAGAATCTCACTTATGTGCCCAGGCTAGCCTCAGACTCATGTTGATCCTCCTGCCTTAGCTCCTAAGTGCTGAGACCATTCCCAGCTTCATCCACTGTCTTCTCAATCATTAGATTATTACTCCTAATTCTCTTAGTTAAAGTGTCTTTATTGTGACAAATTTCAAACATACAGAAGAGTTAAAGTAATACTATCCTGCCACACAGATTCAGTGTATTTATCTTTCAGATAGTCTTCCCCAATTAAAATCTAGAATAATAAGCGTTTTTTACAGTAGTTAAAAATCACCTGTTTCCCAAAATGTATCTCACATAAACATTTTTCAAATGAGAAAGTCCTAGAAATAGCAGCTTCAATAGTTCTGACAATATAAAAGATATTCTGGCTATAGAGCAGATATTCATTCTCCTGTTTCCCACTAAATGTTTATTGTGAGCCTACTGTGTGCAGGTATTGGTAAGGATGTTAAACCACAGACAGGTAAGCTTGTGTCTCCCTACCTGGGCTCACCGTCTATAGAGAAGCAGCTAGGTGAGGACTCCATGCAGGTTCATACAGCGGGTCCAAGAAACAGAGCTGTGGGAGAAAGCAGCCAGCAGCCACACAGAGATCAGCACAAAGTGTATGGTCACAGTGACTGGATTTTGTCCTCTGAAAAAGATTATTTCAGACAGAATAAACCACAGATGCAAAAAACAAATAATATTCCCAGCACACCATGACTTGAGGGGATGGCTAGAGTATAGGATAGTAGAAAGATTTTCAAGCAAAGTAAAAGGTGATATGGTTGGGACTAAAGGCAAGAGATTAGAGGTCAGGCTGCTTCATGTCTTACATGTGTCTTTTGTGATCATGAGAGTAATCTACTTCCTGGGTGTGCACAATAGTGGTCCCCACTGTCTGCTGAACTTTCTTACAGTCCGTTTCCTGTTGCCAACAAGTTATCTGTTATATCAGTCCTGTCCAGTTTCTCCCTCACTCTGTCAAGTTTATACTTTTTAATAACTAAAATTCCATTGTATTAAAAGAATCTAAAGACATTTCTCAAATACTAAATGAGGAGAGGGCCAATGGCTGGCTGCACACTGTGTGAAAAATCAAATGCTTTCGACAGTTCAGCCAGCACTGCAGTAGGAAGGAAAATGAACAGAAATGCTGATCTATATGGTATAGTTCAGGAGGAGAGATGCAAACAGCAAGAAGACTCAGACCTTCCAGCTGTAGACAACAGCAGTCAAAAGACAATGCTGTTGGCTGAGGTAAAAATGCCAGAGCACAGATAGAACAGGGGAGGAGAGAGAAAATGCAGCTGCCGGGCCTCTTCATCTCCAGATCTTCCTACATGAACCAGTTAAACTGTTGACTTGAACATAGCAGATTCAATCAAGTGTTTGAATAAATTGCCTAGTACCATTACTGACAATTATAATGCTTGAAAAATGTCTTCTTCAGAGCTTGCTTTCTGGGCATAGATGATTTGCCATTCACCCCTTTAGAGCTCTAACAACATCAAATGAACAAAGTCACCATGGCTTGCACTCATAGGACTGAGCAGAAAATTCGATATTGGGGTGGGAGAAGTTGCCAAAAGAGCAAAACAGGAGCAGAACGAAAAATAGACAAATAGGTTTAAATGCTTTTTTTTTTTTTTGATAATTCAGTGTATTTTCCTTTTGTTGTTACCTTTGGAGATTTCCTCATAGTCCTGACAACCCAAATTAGCTCTTAAAATCATGCAAGTTTCTGTTTGGGAATCATATAGTTAATATAGCATTAATAAAATATAAAATAATGTCTTAAATATATTAGGGTCTTGTGCTATTTTAAAGTTCATTTGTGTCATCATGCATCATAAAGAGTTTTGAATTCTTGTCTCCACAAGCCGGAGTGAGTGTATGCTTCTTCCTTCCAGCTCCTTCTCCTGCTTTTGTGCAGAAGCATAAACATTTTCTAAGGTTCTATTGCTATGTAATTCTAAACTGCCTATATTCCCGTTCCCATTTGCATTGTACTTTTACTCATGCCTGCATTATAAATTATATGAGTGCACTTCTTGCAGCCATAGTACATTTTAAGGAAAAAACAGTGTCGTTTAAGATATTTCCCTTGCCATGTAGTCTTCGCCAGTCAGAGGGCTTTTCTGAGCTGAGGTTAGACAATAGCACCAACTTCATTCTTTATGCACGTGAACAGAGAGGGCTTGAGGTTATTAGTTGAAACCGAGTAACCTTTCCAGGCTTTCATCTCTTTCTTTTCAAATTTGAATATGAAAAGCATATTCAAGTCAAAGACCATCACTTTAATGACATTTGGCAGTCATTTGATTTATTAGGTTTTAGAAAAAATTTTCCTTTAAATATTTCATCATACTATGCTAATCCTAGTAATATTGCCAGCTGCAGCCTTGTACCTGTATTAGTGGAGACAGAATGGTGTGGAATTTTCTCTGTCATCCTAGTAAAATTTCCATGAATCTACTGAATAATAAAATAACCTTATTGAAATATTCAGATTTCAGTTTTTAGTTAAAGTGTCTTAGAATGCATAATAAAAGAAAATGTCTTTTGAAAGAAGGGGGTAAAATTACTTCATCAAATATTGAGGGGGTTTGACAGCAATGGAATGGTTCTTTGTGGAGGCATACTTTCAATAGGATATTTAAATTTTCTTTAATTTGCTTAATTACATCCTGTAAAATGTCCACATCATCACTATGGTGGGTTTACATGCTGGTATACACTTAACATTGAATTTTTACAACCTGGTCACAAAACAAATGTTATTTTCATGTTTTTCTAATTATTACTTTAAGTTTATATGATTGACAGTATCGTGGCTTTGATAGTAAAGAATAATTTTTAAATAACAAATTTTAAATTGTGAGAAACAAATTTAACTGAGGAAATATTGTAGTGTGATCAAATATTGAAGTCATGGTTGTCAATTGAAGTCATTCCTCAAAGAACATTTCCAAATCTCATGTTAATGTCTGTGGAGTCTAGGAGAATATCAAACAAATGTCATTTTAATTCTTCATTCTATAAATGTGAAATGGAAAATAAATTCCAAGAAATAATATGTAAACTTAGATATAAGATTTTGTTTCTTTTGTTTGAAAATGTGTTACTTACTGAATGAAATAAATTATGGCAGAAATGTGAAAATGAGCTGTAGCTTCTGCCCCCGTTGCTATAGATTGATATAGCTATATATATTAGCATAATAGTGCTAAAGTGTTCAACAGGCTTTGATCACTGCATAATTGAGTGTTCCCAGGTACTGCAGATGAAATAAAGCAGTGATAAACATGTACTTCATTACCTAGTTTGAAACAAGGCCAACTGATACTTGTCATTCTGAAAGCCATTGGAGATGAAGACCTCATAATCTTCACTCCTCATAGACTACCAGTGGGGTATTTATAGCCTCAAATGTAAATCAGGAGACGATTGCCATGACACCGTTAACTTCAAACCCTGGGGCATTAGAATCTCATTCTCTCTGTGTGTCATGAATAATCTATCATGTGGAATGTACAGTAGTGTACACTGCATTCCAGAAAAGAAACCCATTGGCTGCGACGTTTTATTTTAAACTAATAGTGGAATAGAATAAAGGATTTTTTTTCATTTGATTAATTTGCTTTTGTTGTTTTTGGTTTTACTCTTTAAACAGCCATCAGAGGAAATTCGGATTGAGATCATAGCTCTGAGCCTTAATGATTCTCGAATAACCAGGGATGACACTATCCAACGGCTGTTCATTGAGTGTCGGTTCTACAGTCTTCCCGCTGAGGAGACACCTGTGTCACTGCCAAAACCCAAGCATGGGCAGTGGGTCTACTATAACTATACCAATGGTATGTATGATTTATTTGTAATATAGA
This sequence comes from Peromyscus aztecus, assembly GCA_902168405.1. Classification (NCBI taxonomy): domain Eukaryota; kingdom Metazoa; phylum Chordata; class Mammalia; order Rodentia; family Cricetidae; genus Peromyscus; species Peromyscus aztecus. The sequence continues at coordinate 6,093 of CABHPQ010148073.1, forward strand.
CTTTTATGTGGGTTTTTCTTTCATGAAGTAAGCTAAGGTAGTATGCATAGAGTTTAATTCTCTGATGTGCACATGCAGAGAAGTCTTGTCAGACTAGATTATAAAAGCCAACACTGTAGCATAACAATTCAGAAAAGTACTTTGAAGCCATTGTAAAACTATGAGAAAACACAGACAATTAGAAAGCGGTGTCTGGCTGTACCTACTATATTATGGTATCTACAAGAAATGCCACCCACCTAAGTCTACTGTTGAATTTTAATTTAAAAACCTGACATTTTAACAGGGGGGAAGGTGATGTGCTAGGCTTTTTCTTGGTTACAGCATTCAGATTGTATAGTGCCCTGATTGTGGGCTGCCTTTTTGGTCAGTGCCTTCCCATCAGTGTTTCTGCACTGCCTAATACAGTGATGCATAATCTCTGAACCATTGCAGCAGGCAGGTTTCCCTTCTAGGGCTTGCTCTACCTACCAATTAACATATAAGTCTTTTGGACCAACACAGACCCAATAAGCACCTTGAGAATGCTCAGATCAATCAGTTCTTAGGAGTTTTTCATATTACATGATCAACAATGTAGAATCAGAGGAAAAACAAAGGTCAGATCAAGCTACCTTCATCAAGAGTCTAAACAACTTAGAACATTCTCTGGAGTCCGTGAAAGCATGAAGATGGGACTGCCTAGCTTTTATTGAAGCAGGCCGTCTCATTCGGGTTGGACACTGTCTTAGTTACTTCTCCGTTGCTGTGAAGAGACACCATGATGAAGGCAACTTATAGAAGAAAGAGTTTGTTAGGGGCTTATAGCTTCAGAGGGGAGTCCATGACCATCAGAGTAGGGACAGTGGCAGCACATGGGCATGGCTAAGAGATTACATACTGAGACAGCAAACATGAGGCAGACAAGGAGCCAACTGGACTGGCATGGGCCTTTGAAACCTCAAAGCTTCCTCCCAATGGCACACTCCCTCCAACAAGGCCACACTCCTAGTCCTTCCCAAACAGTTCCACCAACTGTGGGCCAAGCATTGAAACCTGAGCATGTGAGGGCCATTCTCATTCAAACCACCACAAGAACCACGATGACGATGATGATGATGATGATGATGATGTTTTGAGATAGTCTCTCTCTCTATGTAGCCCTAGCTGTCCTGGAGCTGGCTATATAGGCCAGACTGACTGGCCTTGAACTCTCATAGATTCATCTGCCTCTGCTTCGCAAGTGCTGAGATTAAAAGCATGACCCACCAAACCAACTACTAAGATTTTTTTTTTTGCCAGTCTTAGAAACTGCATTGTAAGAAACACATATAGTCTTGCTATTGTGGCAGCAGAATTACAGATGATCATGCCTACTCAAAACACTGACCTTTTTAGAAATATGTTCATAGTTTGAGGCAGTAATCTTGAGAACCCAGAGATCTGCTCTAATCTTATCTATATGTGCAATTCTCACTAAGTGTGAACTTGGTCCAGATATGTTGGTCCCCTGGTTCCTTCATTTCTTATTTAAAGACAAAGTGATTTTTGAGATCCCTTCCAGCTCAGACTCCACAAGTGATGGCTTGAGAAATTGTCTGAGAAGTAAGTGGTGTGGTCAGGACTCTGGGTGCACCCTTTCACTCATTTGCTGTCAAAGAAACATTCCCAAAAGTATTTTCTCAAGTTTCCTCAGGATATTCAATTGCACAGTACCAGAAAAATAAACCATATCAAGATAGTAGTAGTAGTAGTAGTAAAAAGAGACGTTCAGTTAATTTTAACAAGGATGTCCCAAGGAAAGAGATAGACTTTGACTTTTATTGTTCTATAAAGGTCGCCAGCACAGTGTTCAGCTAGACTGGCAACAGACTGTTCTTGAGAAGTTGCCTGTACACTGAGAAATGTGGCCAGGTAGCAGAGCAGATGTTTCCATTTGCCTAGAAAGCATACCCAATCCTTCTTCAGATCCAACCTATGATACATGCTGACGCCTCCTAGGTTGTGTGCACATGAGTTGTAGAGGTCTGGTTGGGATCTTGCTGCCAGGTCACTTTATTTCTCCTCTTTATTGCAAGGCCTCTACTATCTGATTGGTGGTTTAAGAGTTGCTTATGTTTCTAAGGAATTAGCCATTTGATTGGGGGGGTCTCTTTTAGAATAGAAAAGAATTCAGTAGCAATATTTATTATACTTAAGTTTCTGTTCTTGTCTATTGAGTTTTGACTAATTGACTGTTTGTGAGCATCTTTGTGAATAGGGAAAGAAATACACTCATTTCTTAAAACTGATGTTGTTTTGTATGAAAAACTGAAGTCCCAGGTCATCAGAAAATTTGAGAAATAGTAACCTTGTTAGCATTTTTTTTCATTTAGGTAGGACAGTGGGAATATTTATTCTTTAATCATTATACCTGTATCACTGTTGCAGAGGGACTTCCTTGAATCATTGGTTAATAAATATTATTGTAATGTAACTAATTATTGTACTATTTACCATTCACTTGTTACTTAGAGAAAGTTGATATAATATAGCCTTACATCTTCCAAATTTCATTGAAAGTTAATGAAAGTCATTTTATTTCCAAATCAGCTTTTGAAATCCAATGGAAGATTTAGGGCACAATTAAGACATACTTTCTTGTGTGAACACTCTACCCACAGAGAGGTTCACTGAACCCAGCTCTGATTTGACTCTTCATTGTGATCTGAATCACACAAAAGGAACTTGAATGCCAAGGCCTAAATTAGGTACATAAGATGACTGGAATAAACTAGCAATCCCCAGGATTATTCATAATCAAATTCAGTCTTTATGAAGAGGTGTTAATGTCAGCTCCATGTGCATACAAGAATATTTTCTTAGGGCTACTATTACTGAAAAAAATGAAGTTCAATTCACTTGATAGACGTTAGTAGCTAGAATAAAACATTTGCATTTTATTGGGCTTGGAAATATACTCTGAGAATGCTGAGTAAAGAAAATAGTTTTTTGGGGGGAAAGATTAATGGTAGGCCTGAAGAAGGTTGTCTGGGCTGAATAAAGCTTTCTGGGGAATTGACAGTAGAAAGAAGAAAGATTAATGAAATCGGCTGAGGTTTTTATGAGACTTGTGCAGATCTGGACCCCTAGTCTCTGAGGATTGAGCAGTCTATCTTTTGGAACAATTAAAGTTTAATTCAGAAAATGAAAAGGATGTAGAACATCAGATTTTGTTACTAATAGGAAGAGAAATTTGGCAAAGATAAAGATTACAGGGGTGATAATATTTTAATATAAAAGTTATCAAAGGTTCAAGGTTAACAACCTCCTCTAGTTAAACACTCTGCATCTCTCCTGCATTTGATATTGATGGAGAATGTGCAGATTTCTTCAGTCTACCAGACTGAGGGATTTTTTTACTGTATTTAATCGACACAATAATTATAAATGTTGGAGTGCAGATATAGTCAGTGCTAGGGTACTTGTCTAACAAGCACGAGGCCCTAAGTTCAAACCTTGAACCCTAGTAGAAATAAAGCTATACTTCTTTACAGGGCACCACATGATGTTTCCATACATATACACAGCACTCCGTGTTCATCTCTGACTAAGCCTGTCTGCTTTTGCTAATGTTTAATCCTTCTTTGTGGTAAAAATATTCATAATCCTTTGCTCTTTGAAATAGTCATTCTGTACAGTGTACACCAGAACTTCCTTCTCCTATCTAATATGACCTGGGACACACTGATCAACCTTTCCCATCCCTCCCATCTTCTCCCCAAGCTTCTGGAATCCATTATTCTGTTCTTAACCTCTCTGAGATCAACTTCTTTAGATTCCACATGTATTAGATGCCACAGCTTATTGGACTGGACATAATGCTCTCCAAAGTCCCCCAATCCCATTTGTGTTGTCACAACTAACAGAATTTTATCCTTTATGTTACTAAAAGTTAATAAATGGGGTGGTAATTAGAGATTAGCTTGAGTTCAAACTATCATATTTTTTTGCACTTGTTTTTTGGGGTGGGTCAGGAATGCCTTTGGTTTTTGTTTGTTTGTTTGTTTTGTTTTGTTTTTTTATTAAGGAATTTTTTATTCATTTTATATACCAATCACAGATCGCCCTCTCCTCCCTACACCCACCCCTCCCGCCTCCCTCCCCTAACCCACACCCCATTCCTTCCTCCAACAAGGCAAGGTCTCCCATGGGGAGTCTGCAGAGCCTGGTACATTCAGGAGAGGCAGGTCCAAGCCCCTCCCCTTGCATCAAGGCTGTGCAAGGTGTCCCACCATAGATAGTGGGCTCCAGAAAGCCAGCTCATGTACCAGGGATGGATCCTAATCCTACTACCAGGGGGCCCCTTAAGCAGATCAAGCTACACAACTGTCTCGCTTATGCAGAGGACCTAGTCCAGTCCCATGGAGACTCCACGGCTGTTGGTCTAAAGTTTATGAGTTCCCACTAGTTTGGTTTGGTTGTCTCTGTAGGTTTCCCCATCATGATATTGATGCCCCTTGCTCATAGAATCCCTCTTCTCTCTCTTTGACTAGACTCCTGGAGCTCGGTCTGATGCTTGTTTGTGGGTCTCTGCATCTGCTTCCATCAGTTACTGGATGAGGCTCTATGATGACAGTTAGGGTACTCACTGATCTGATTACTGGGGTAAGCCAGTTCAGGCACCCTCTCCACTATTGCTGGTAGTCTAAGCTGGGGCCATCCTTGTGGATTCTTGGGAACCTCCCCAGCACCTGGCCTCTCCCCATCCCCATGACTTCTCCCTCCATCATGAACTATCATATTTTTAAGTACGTGCTTTTGTGAAGTTTATGTCAAAACTTAGCAAGTGCTAGACAAATGTGATTTCTCATGGAAATGTGAGTTAAACACTATAACTGTTTGAGAGAGTCAATTACTTTTAGTATCTACCATAACTACATTTTAAAGAATGTATTTAAAATTGAAATTTTTTTTAAATGTCCACCTATTATTTCAGAATCCCATATGAATCTTGGTGTTCACAGCATCATAGGGCCATGTGCCATAATCATAGGTGGCCAAAGTATCCTTCTTTCCCACAGCATTCAACACAGAGTGTTTAGTACTTCTTGATCCTGTTTAAAAATTGGGTGAAGGAATGTTGGTCTGAGATGGTTCTTGGTGTATGGTACCCTGACCAGCATCGATAGCAGCAAAAAGAAGGATGTTTGAATGCAAATTCTTGGGCTATGCTGCAGATGCTGTGAATCAGAAGTGAAACTCTAAGGTTCAGCACAGTAATCCACATTTTACCAAGCCATCCAAGTAGCTGGGACGTGTGTTAAATACCGAGAACCACTAAGCTAAACTCAGAAGCCCAATCTAGGCTATGTTTGTACAAATAGGCACAATTCTAAGTTGGTATGCTTTTGTAAAAACTAAATTTATTGGTTAGGAACTAGAATTTTATTTTCAAAAATGAATTTTTAAGAGTCAACCAAAATATTTAAGTCAACTTGATGGATCTAATCAATATTCCTTTATGGAACAATGAGAAGGCAGGTGGGTGGCCCAGCTCAGCTACAGACCTCTCCCCATTTCAGCTTTGGACCAACAACATGCCCAGTTGAAATGCCAGGAGAAGCTTAGCTGCAGGGGAGTGATGGAGCCACAGACGCTAGAGAGCTCTCACTGTGCTCCAACAAGGCTCTGGCCTTCTCGGGTCTGCGTCACCATCTGTAAAACACAGAGCAACCTCACTCTGAACCCTGTGGTTGAGTGTGGTATCTAGTGCAAAAATGTCACTCAATAAACGCACAACGAGGTGGTGCAGAAACATAGGTGGGGAGTTGTTTTCTTTTTGAAGGGTAAACATGGAACCACCGTGTTTTTCAGCAGTTCTACCTCTGTGTAGATAGCAGAAAGAATCAAAATCAAGACACAAGCACATGATGAACCATGTGTTCACTGCTCCTGACAGCTAGAGGGAGAAACAACCCACAAGTCTATCACAGGATGAATGGGAAAACAAAATGTCTTGTGTGCATAGAGTGGAATATAATTCAGCATTACATATGATACATGCTGCAGCAGAGATGAGCCTTGAAAATATTACTGCTAAGAGAATAAGCCAGAGGTAAAAGACATATGTGTGATTCCACTTAGAGGAGGTAGATGGAGACAGAAAGGGAATGAAAAGTCACTGATTAGTAGGTAGATTTTCAGTTGGAGATGAGGGAAGGATTCTAGAGAGGAAAAGTAGTGACAGTGTTTGCCGTGTCTACATTCAATGTCAATGAACATATGCTATAAAGTGGTTAAAATGCTACATTTTAAGTTATATATATATGTTACCACAAAAATTGAAATTCATCAAAACTAATTTAAATTTAATTGAAAGACCTTTTTATTTGAATTTGAATGATGGAGTTGGAAATTCAGAGGCTTTAATACAAAGAAAATATTTTTATTTATGTATCAAAGACTTAAGAAATTATTGAAAAAAATTGTTATTTGATAAGTGTAGCTGGAGTTATCTCCAGTCCCGCCCAGGCCCACAGCCAAATAAACACACAGACGCTTATATTATTTAAACTGTTTGGACTAATGGCTCAGGCTTCTTGCTATCTAGTTCTTATATCTTAAATTAACCCATTTCTATAAATCTATACCTTACCACGTGGCTCGTGGCTTACTGGTATCTTTACATCATGCTTCTCATGGAGGCGGCTGGCAGCATCTCCTGACTCAGCCTTCCTGTTCCCAGAATTCTCCTCTCTCTTTGTCCTGCCTATACTTCCTGCCTGGCTACTGGCCAGTCAGCATTTTATTTATCAATCAATCAGAACAACACATTCACAGCATACAGAAAGACATCCCCAGCAGATAAGGGTAACAGAGTTCATGTCATGATACATGTCAGTCTGAAAAGCAATAGAGATTTGTCATTGTTTCTGCCTTAGGTTTTTTTTTAAGTAAGTATGAGTGAGAAAGAGAGTGTGGGCATGTGTGTGCACACCCTACCTCAGTTTTTCTTCTAAATTACTTTCATTATTCTGGCTCTCAAATGTTATAAACCAATATGACTTACAAGCTTTGGGATTATGAAGTAGAAGAATACATGATAAGCCAGATATTGAATTAGCAAAAAAAAAAAAAATCCTGGTAAGTTTGATATACTGACAGCCTCTAAAACTAAGGTACTGACCCACAGCACTAGTAAAATTTATCTACTAAAGTGACTTTTTGCAGTGGTCAGAAAAACACTCAGAATCATTTGTGTTGGTCTCTGCAAATTTCAGTAGCTATAATGAACCCCACACAGTATGGCCAACTGTAAGGACAGAGGCCTTAGTTCTCCAGAGCTGAGTGACCTGCCTGCTATTCCTCCATTGATTTCTACTTCTCCTGAGCCACTAAGTTACCTCTTTACAGCTAGCTTGTCTCCCACTCCATGTGCCTAACTCTCACAGGGCACCTTTGAATTTTGGTTAATATTGTTCAGAGAGTCGATAGCATGATCATTTGGCACTGAACTGAAACTGTCCTTGGAGACATTGTTGGTGAAATGTGTGTGCCCACTGGAACCTGAGGGAGCACGAGCTCCAGAGTCATCCCGGCACTGTCCCTGTGTGCACTTGCAGTCATACGAGAGCCCTGAGCCCAGACTGGCATGTAGAAGAGGAAAGTCTTCTGCTAAAAAAGCAGGGCGCCAGGTGCACACTGTGTGTACAGCCCGTCTGCACTGCCATCCTCCAG
>CABHPQ010148073.1:13800-42116 GCA_902168405.1 Peromyscus aztecus
CCAGGTGCACACTGTGTGTACAGCCCGTCTGCACTGCCATCCTCCAGGTGTGCACTGTGTGTACAGCCCGTCTGCACTGCCATCCTCCAGGTGTGCACTGTGTGTACAGCCCGTCTGCACTGCCATCCTCCAGGTGCACTTTGGACAGTTATTTCATCTGTTTCAGCCACATTCCTCAATGCCAAGACCAAAACAGTCTTCACACGCCAAAAGCCCTCTCCCTTGCTCCACCATGCACAGCCATGTCAGCCTTGAATTTCTTCACCTGCACACTAGATGCTTCTTTTATTGCATGTGGTGGCAGGAGAGGAGGCTAAATTACTGGGCTGTCAGGAAGGATGAGCATGCTGCCATACAGGATCATTATCACTTGCTTCTCGGGTGAAAGAAAACACTGTTAATCCATCAAATACAAAGCCATGAATACCCCAGTTTTTCTGTCAGGTCTGCCAGAGCATTAGCAGGCAGTGATGGTGATGAGGCTCTCCGATGCTGTGTGTATCCTTTCTAACAGTGTGCACATCAACCTGCCAGTAGCATGACACTAGATCACATTCAGATTGGATTCTGATTTCTCAGACACACACCAAGGTGGCATGGCATGTGTCTTTAAAAACAGTATTTATGGAGTACAGGATGATGCTGATGGAGTGTTGGTCCGAGTGACTTCCTTGTATGGACCTGTTCTTTCTTTTGCTATAGTGATCTACCTGGATAAAGAAAACAACCCAGCGGAGAGAGACATGTTAAAAGCCATACTGCAAAGGCAAGAACTGCCTCACAGAAGGTACTTACAGCAAGTTCACATAAAGCAAATCTCTGTGTTCTTTCTTTCTGGAATGTTGGAATTTCCTTGCAGTTTTGTTATCAACAATGAAGTTTGAAAATGAAGATGTGTAGGGGGGGCATAGCTCAGTGGTAGAGTGCTTGCTTAGCATGAGTGAGGTACTAAGTTTGGTTCCAGGCACCACAGAAAATGAGAAAAGGCCACAGTAACCACAGTAACTCCTACACCCCAACATTGTTCCTTCAAAAATGGCTGACTGCCCCTCACAGACACAAGTGTTCACGTCATTTTCTCGTGAGAGCCTAGTATGGACCACAGAGGGAATACTTATCTAGTGAGTGCTGGGGTACTACTCACCTCCTGTGCTAAGAAAGGGATGGCATGCCCCTGCCTACAGGGGACACTAAAGAATGCTCTCTCCTGTGGTTAATACTCAGAGGTGGCTCTCTAGTTTGAGAATTTTCTTACTCTGATGAAGGCCTGCTCAATACCGGTGCTGACTTACCAGCCTCGGCGGGGGTCACCATTCTTCCCTGGCATGGCAACGTAGTAGACAACCACAGTGAATTGCCCATCGTGCCTTTGCATGCTGCCCCGTCTGCATGTGGAAGTGTACAAGTGTTTTAAACAGTGATACATTGAAATAAAACTTCAGAAATCATTAACTTGGGGCTGAAGAGGTGGCTCGGTGGTGAAGAGCACTGGCTGTTCCTCCAGAGCATTAGGAATCGGTTACCTGCACCACCATGTGGTTCATAACCATCTACTCCAGTCCCAGGGATCTGACACCCTCTTCTGGCCTCCATGGTACTGCATGCACATAGAGCACAGACAGACATTCAGGCAAACACTTGTATACATAAAATGAAAATAAATACCAAAAAATATTTTTTTCCATTATTAATTTTAGGTAGAGTTTTGATTCAAGTTCCCTTTTGGTTTCTTTTTCTTGACCATAAGTTCTACTGAGAAAATCCACCAATGAGGAAGATAAACTGTGATGATGAGTAAATGAATAAATTAATTACATGCTGTGATGATTAGTAATAAAAATTGAACACAGGGTATGGTGGCATTCACCTTTAATCCCAGCACTTGGGAGGCAGAAGCAGGCGGATCTCTGTTAGAGGCTAGTCCAGTCTACATAACAAGTTACAGGCTAGCCAAAGCTACATAGTGAGGACCCTTAAACAAATAAAGAGAATGGAAGAAGATTGAACAAGTTAAATGCTAAAAGAGAAGATAAAAATGAAAGCCAATCTGAGAAGGTGACATTTAACCTGATTTATGAAGGTTGAAGGGATTCAGTCGAGATAGAGATACAAGAGCCTGGGACATATGGTTCCAGGCTGAGGGAATGCCAGGCAGGAAGGATAATGCAGAAGGCATTCTGGGATAGATGGGAGGGCTAACAACGCTGGGCCCAGAGTTAGAGTTGCAGGAAGACACAGCTGGAGAGCACTTGATGTTGGCACCCCCCAGATGTGCATCTGGGCCCTCAGGCAGGCCAGAAGCCCTTATGAGGCATGCACCCAGGCCCCATTTGTTCTGGCAGGCCGAAAGTAGGTTAGGAGGGATGCTTGGCTGCATGAATTTGTGGAGACATGTTAGTTTTAAATTCATCTAGTGAGCTTTCTTCCCTTTTGAGTTTAACTTTCTAGTTCTTTCATTGGTTTTGTTTATTTGTTTTTTAATGCTGGGAATGGAAGCCAAGTTCTTGCCAAGGTCCATGTGAGGCGGGAGTTTTAACACTGATCTGTGAATTCTATTTGACCTCTCATTTAGTCTCTCTAGAATTTAAAGCCAGGAATATTGCATTTCCACATTCCTAGTCCTTTTTATAGAACTTAGAAGGTTTTTTAATTTTGTCTCAGAATTCATGTACACTCAGTGAAGGTAATAGCCCTCCTTTATAAGATAGTGCAGGTGTGAGCTCAGAATCTGAGCTTGAAGAGCATCAGGTGTCAAGGTACCTAAAGTACCTGGAAATAGCCCGTTACTCTACACCCTGGAGAGCCGTTCTCCTCTGTGTCCCACTCCGTAGGATGCTCTCTGCCAGCACTGTTAGAAGAGTGTGTCATGTCACTCACCATGCGACAGCGGCCTCTGTTTTCATTTTTTTTCATTTCTCCTTTTCACACTACACTCATTCTAGGACAGCTTGGTGGTGGTTGTTCATGCATGTTTGGCGTGCATGTCTGTATATGCACCATGTGTATGCTGTACTGCAGAGGCCAAAAGAGGGCATTGGGTCCCCTGGAACTGAAGTTATAGATATTTGTGAGCAGCCATGTGGGTGCTGAGACTGAAACCCAAGTCCTCTACAAGAGCAGCCAGTGCACCACCTTGAGCTCTATTAACAGTCATTTTGTTTCATTGAGTAGGTAATTTGAAAATCTGTTGAAATAGCCTTCCTTCACTTTACTCAGCCCGCTGTGTTCTAGGCTCTGGTTACGTATATCGTCCCATCTGATCCTCACAGGAGCCCTCCCTGTTCATAGCTCTAATTGTCCTCATTGCACAGAGAAGAAAACTGAAATCAGGGAGACTTGCCTGGTTTCTCCAACATCACACAGCTATCTATGTATGGCAGTAGAATGTAAACTAAGGATGAATGTCCTAACCACCCATCTGAATCCCCATATCCTGTACATCATGTAAAACACTTAGACCACTTGACAGTCTGGATCCATGTTCTGTGATTTCTGTGTAAACGGGTGTTAACTTTCATTTTGACTTAAGAGATTTCTATTTTCTAATCTCTTCCAATTCTTTTCCTAGCCAAAAACGGGGCTTGTAAAGGAATGAAATGCTGAATGTTGTCTTCAGCAAGTTGGTTAGAGACATTGTCATGTTTACCTATCAGCATTTGGAAAGGATTTCATTTGTGTTTTTCAAGGTCTGATTTCTCAGGGGCTTCGGTTTTTCTGTTTCTTGTTTTGTTTCTGATTTGGGATAGATATGTTTCACAGAATTTAAAATGGTAAGGTTTAGAAGCATCCATGGTTTAAGCTATGCTGCCAAGACATATCAAAAGAGTACTTAACTGTAAATTCCTGTCATTTGGTCAATCCAAGTGTGTTTGGCCTCAGCACAAGCCACTAATTCAAATCAGTTCCATCAGAGCCCTGCAATTATGTGTCTAAAAGTAAAGTAGAACTTGGATGCTGTGGTTGTATGTTAAAAGGTTGCTAAAGCAATACGAATATCTGATACAGCCGTTGGGCAGAGCTTAGCCTTTCTCTGTGGGCGTTCAGACCACTCCCCAAGCAGTGCAACCTCTGCATTTTGTAGGACAACACAGACAGTTGGGTAGATTGCTTGCTACCAACCCCAGAGTTGTACAATGGGGGATGGGGAGGAGAAGCATTTGTTTCCATCAAAAATGCTGACTGTGTAACCTACCATGGCCTTTATGAGCTTTATCCTTTTGTCTTAAAAGTAGAGGTATCAAAATATCACATTTGGTGTAATGACATGAACATTGGGTCCTTCCCTTTGCCTGGTCATTTTCTTTGATTCTGGAGATAATTACCAAGCTTAAAAAGGAGACTGGTGCTCATTGGAAAGCTGGGTGAGCTCTGAGCTTCTAATAGTTCAGTTAAGATATCTGCCTAAGGTAATTCCCTTTCTACTGGTGTCATTGAAAACATCACTGTTTCACACATAGTTGTGTTTTTGTGTGTGTGTGTGTGTGTCCATGACCTTCTCTGTCCTGTGCCTTCTTAGTGTGCGCTTCACCGTGGTCAGTGACCCTCCTGAGGACGAACAGGACCTAGAGTGTGAGGACATCGGCATTGCTCATGTTGACCTCATTGATGTGTTTCAGAAAGGGAGAGACATCACCCAACAGGACATTGATGGTATGGATGCAAGCATGGCTCTGTCTGCACAGCCACCAGCTGCCAAAGGATCAGGCTCTGGATTCAGACTTCTTTCTGCTCCCTGGGAGGGTCTGCCACACCTCAGCAGAAGGCTGTGCAGCTCAAGCTAACAACTGCTGTAGCTGGGAGCCTGCACTGCACCCTCCCCTTCCCTTCCCCATCCTTCTGTGGCTGATAGAAATGTGTAAATAATTGAGCTTCGCAGGAATAACTAACGCATTTCTTAGTGTTGGGGCTAAGACATATAGCCTTAATCTTGTTGTTCGAAACCATGCCAGTCTCTTCTCGAGGCTTCTCTAGTTCAGGGCTGTAGCCAAAGGGTGTGTCCCATCTGCTAACTCTAGGATTCTAGCAGTTAGGGTGTTCCTCACAAAACTGTATCCTAGATTTTTACCTTGCTAAGTATCAGCCCCAGCTGTGCCTCGTTTCTCCTTTTCTTACATCACACAATTATACTTTATAAACCATAACCAAGGAAGGCCCTGGCCACTCACAATCAGTTGAGAAACTCATTGCTTCTGCTTTGAGCTGGCTAAATTAGCAGCCCTCTCTAGGATGATGTGCTGGGTTTGTTGATTTACCTGTTGAGGCCACAATCAAATCACTTTATGAGCACTTCCTAAGGACAGGATGGCAGCAATGTGGGGCTACCTGCCCTAGCCACATGACAGGTTCTCGGAAGTCCAGATTGAGCCAAATGATTGCCCAAATTAAACTAAATAAATATGTGGGAGCATGTTTGGAAGCATCCATAAAGTATGCACGTCTAGCTTGGTGGCAGCTAGTTACATTTTGTTTGACACGGAGCAAAAGATGAGAGAATTCAAATGCTCATATAACGTTAGTAAACTCTCTGGGACCAAGAGTCTAACAGAAATCACCAAAGTCAATCTCTTACAGTCAGTTCTGCTTAGTGACCCACCTTGTCCTGTGAGACCACGGGGTCACATCTGCTGACACCCAGCTGTTAGGTCCATGTTTCAGAAGCCAGTCCAGTGACCAGGCACTGTTCCTAGTAGCATTTTAATACCTTGTTCTGTGTCATATGCAAGTGAGTGCTCTCCAAGAAAGATAAAAGCTCAGGAGAATAAGCTGGGTAGCAGTGGACCACTGTACATCCAGTGGACCCCTTCTCCACCTACATGCCTACCAAGTTTTCTTCTTGGAAGTAACACATACACTACTAGGAGCAGTGGTTGTAGTTCATCTATTCAGGAGGCTGAGGCTGGAGGAACACTTGATCCATCCCATCATTAAAGTTCAAAGAAATAAGAAGAAACCTCAAGACCCATAAGCACTATCAAACGTACAAACTCCACCATTCTGGCCTTGGATCCCTAGAAAATGTCTCCCCAGCTGATAGGGTCCAGGGACTGACATGGCATACACCAGGCTGTATTTAGAGAGGCCTCAGGACTTAAGTAGTCTGCATTTGGGGCATCATGATAGCTCTCCTAAGGAAATTCCACATTCGCTCAAAAAGTGAACCTCAGACCCTCAGAGACAATTCACAGATGTATTAAGGTTCATGGGTCCAACATTTTGCTTTTCCTAATGCTGATTGCATAATATCTTTGCAGTGGTTTGGAGGTCTGAAGTTGGTTATTCACGCAGTGTGTTAGAAGAAATTTTGACCATGTGTGAATAGCTATAGCCTTTCACTTGGTAAGCTTCAAGATTTCATGTAAAATGTGTGTCTTCACACATGTAGTGCTCACACAACTGTGTTCATCTCAAAGCTGTGTGAACTAGCCTAGCATGTCTTTGACCTTGCTGCTGTCTTCTCCTCAGTTGTTGATGCCCGAGCAGACGGAGGGAGCATCGGCAAGCTGAAGGTGACCGTGAAGGCACTCCGTGCCCTACGGTCTGTCTACGAGCAATACAGAGAGGACTTGGAGGCTTGAAAGAAGGCAGCCTACTTCTGAGAACATGCCACATGAAAGCTCCAGGATGAGATTTTGAGTAATCACTCTGGTGTATGTAATCTATAATTCATGGGAGCTGAGGGGGAGTGCCTAGGCTTGAATGTTCAAGTTTTATTTAGTTTTCTTTGTTTGTTTATTTTTCTATCCCTTCTTCCCTATGACTGCCACCCCTTAGGACTTGAGTGCTCCTCAGTGGGCTACCTTCTCAATAATTTATATCAACATGATAGAATGAAATATGTATTTACATTTGCAACGTTTTCTTACGAAGAACTGGGAGTAGTTCCCATTTTTATTTTTCAGAAGGAAAAGCTAAATCTTAGGGAACCTATGAAAAAGAAATACTTTTTATGTTATTCATAATCATCCCACTAAATGGAAAGCCACTGATTAGCCTCATTAAGACTTTTATACTGTGAAGATTTTATTAGGAGCAATATATGAAAATTACTTGGATTAATGTGTTAATCTTCTTTAAAATGCTAATATCCACTTTCTGCACATTAAAACTCAGTATGCATTTTCTTTGATGCATGCAGTTTCTATCAATTAAATATAAAGAAGGACACTTGGCACCAACTTAGTAAATTACTCCCAGTTTTTGTTGTTTTTCATTAACATTGTAGTCATTCCAGGTTATATGGTACCTGTGTGTTTGTGATGCTGATATGGGACCCAAGACTGTACTCATTTAAAGATAGATAGATAGATAGATAGATAGATAGATAGATAGATAGATAGATGGATAGATAGATAGACAGACAGGAAACTCATACTTTACAAACTAAAGTTATTACATAGAAAAAATTAAAGTATGACTCAAATTCTAAAATGTTTAGTTAGACATGAAAGGAGACCCTTTTTTATCGTTTTTTAAACTTACATCAAGCTTATACAATGCTGGGATGTGTCTGGATATGCAGACCCTCAAAAAGCAGCTCCAAAAGTTAATTTCTAGCTTTTACACAGTCTTGCTGAAGGGTTTAATTGATATTTTTAATGGAGCTGTGAATCAGTGCTGCAAAGGAATTGTCTCTGGGGGTCTGAGATATAATGCATTTCATTTTTTAATTTACTTTTTTATTTGTCGTTTTCTTCAAAGGATTTTTATAGGCTGTGGGTTTTCACTGTTTGCAAACAGACTATTCCTTCTTAAGCATATGTAAAGTATTCAGGGAGATAAGTAATTTATTAAAATCTACCTAATTTGCCGTGCTATATTAAATCTCTGCTTCAGTGATCACAGACCATTTCATTTAGAGAATTAGGCATTCCCTCTTTGTGTGATTAGAGCCCTGGAAAATGAGTTCTTTGCTCCTATTTGTGAACATTCAAAGCCTGCTAATGGCAGGAAGATGGGATAGATTATGAGACAATTCATTACAGTTCAACAGGGGAAAAAGCAGCTATAATGCAAAAATGCACGTCTGAATATCAGTGTATAGTTGAACCATCTGCTGTAACGGCTCCAGTGATGACTCCTCCTTGGGAGGCTTTGAAATGACATCCATACGATATTAATTTGTTGGCATACTTTGTGGGAGCAGTCGAGTAGGATCTGACCACAGAATTCTATAAATTCTGTCTGTACCGTTGGGCAGCTCTGTCCTCAGGCCTGCCATCTCCAAGAGGAACCTTGCTCTCGTCAGACTCTGCAAATCTTCATAATAACTCATTCCTCTGGAACCTTCTAGTGACCACAAACATCTGCAGACAAAACCTCTCCAATCCTAGTAAACAACCACATGTTTGTTGTCACTTTAGCTGGCTCTGAGCTCATCTTTTTGGCCTCCCTTCCTAGCTTTCTTTGGCTTTGTGCAGCTACAGTGTCATTAAGGCCCATAATATTCCCTGCAGTAATTTAAAACAGTCAGATTATACCCTGGGATTAGCTGAGTGGGTTTTGAGACATTTATTGTGGTATTCTCCCAGGAGGCATGCATTATTGTTTTAAAATGTTATAGCCCAAACTAAATAATGCTTTCTGCAGGGAGGAAAATGGGATGGTGCTGACTTTGTAGCATCCCTACGTAGAGACAAGGAAGTGTTACTCAGAAAACTTGAACAAATGAGTCAGCTCTATAGAGGCTATACCTCAGGTACAGTATAGAATCTATACCTCAGGTACAGTTAGGGAGGTAGCCAGGCTTCTCTTCCATTTGTATTTACTAGCTTTCAAATTCTCAACCTCAGATGTTACAGATGTTCCCACACACACTTGACATGCACGGCTACTAAAGGGTTCTGACGGGGAAGTAGTGAGTGCCCTTACGTGGAGTCCATGGCATCTTTGTCTAATCATGTGTTAGCCAGGGTTCACTGAAAAGTTCACCTCCGTGAGCCAGGCTTGCTGTAAAGGATGGCTAGGGTGTGGGGGTACCAGGCCCAGACACAGCCCCGGAGGAGAACTTGCAGTTCTTGGTAACTGTACAGTACACTCAGCACTCTGGGAGCTGTAATGCTTTTAGTTTGGAAATAGGAATAGAGATGTGATGTGGCGTGTGGGAGAGTGTATTGTACATGGGTTTTGCCTATTGTGGTAGAAATGTCAAATTCCCAGCCACTGTCATGAGAAGCAGTTGACAAAAATAAGTTTTATGGTTTACAGTGTGGTTTACGTAGAGAACATTTCTCTTCACTCTCGGTTTCAACATGTTTTCTGAATTATCATGGTTTGTTGCCATTTAACTTAAATTAGTTTTTTTAAGAATAAATAGAGACTATGTTTAATCAAATAAAGAACGGCCACATTGAAATTCTGCTGTTCCTGCCATTCATTTGTTACCACAAAACACAAATAATTTCTATGTGTCAGGAAGAAGTGTGGGCTGAGACATGGTCATGTGATTTGGGAGGCTCTGCGTGCACCAATGTTCCCACAACAAAACATAAATTATTTTAGTAATCTGACATCAAGAGCTGGGACAATGAAAACCAGTTCTTACACATGTTCTAACAAGAATCTGATTAGCATTTTTGTGGATATGGAAAATAACTTTTTTTTCTCAAGCTGGCACTGTTACTGTGTTTAGAATGATTTCCTTATGTACAAAACAACAAGATGTGAATCATGTCTGTGAACAAATATGAAAATAAAGTACAATCTTTGTGTAACACAAACAACCAAGGAAGAAGCTTTGAGTTGTAACGTGATCAAGTGATTGACACTGTTGGGATGGTAACTCGTCCCAGAGGGAAGAGTGCATTCTAGTAAGTGACCCATGCCCAGAGGCCTGAGTACCTTAACAAAGAGAGACCAAAACCATGATTTATTAGAGATTGGGCATCACGCCTAATTAAATCCATGAGTGGGAGCAAACACACTTTTACGTCCCTTTTGTTCCAAACAAAAACAGCCTCTAGGTCAACCAGAAAATATCAAAGCAGTAGAAACAAACATTTTAAAGCTAAGAATACAGAATTAGAAAACATCCTCTTTCATCTTGCAAGGTAGAATTTTTCACTTCCGTCTCAAAATGTTACCACCAGTGGATAGCACCTCCCAGTTCAGCTCCTGGAAGCCAAGCCCACACTCTGTATGCGGCTCCCGTTTGTCCTGGCCTCTCTCTTTTCTTTTATCTGTCTTTTCTTTAAAAACAAAAACAAAAACAGGATTTTACTGTGTAGCCTTGGCTGGCCTGGGAATTGCTATAGAGAGCAGGCTGCCCTCAAACTCATGGAGATCTGCCTGCCTTCACCTCCTGAGTGCTGGCATTAAAGGCAAAGGCAGGTAGGCACCATCAAGCCTGGCACCCCTTTGTTTTCCAAATAACATTCAGATATGGCCCATGCTCTGGAGCAAAGTCTGACACTTGTCAAGCAGAATGTGGCTTCCCCTCTGAGATAGATGCCTCTTTTTGTCCCTTCATGCTCTCCAGAGAATCACATTCTCATACTGTAACAGCACCATTTCCCTGTTCACTAAACACCATTTGTTTTTGTTTGATTTAAAACCTTCTTTTTAATTATGTGTATGTGTTTGTCCTTATGGGGGTAAATGTGAGCAGGGGTGTCTGCAGAGGCCAGAAGTTGTGAGATCTGCTGGAGCTGGAGTTAAGGGAAGTTGTGAGCTGCCATGTGGGTGCTGAGAACCAAAGTCAGGTCATCTGGAAGAACAGCCAGTCTTTTAACTACTGAGCCTTCTCCCTAGCCTCCATTTTCTTTTTTTAAATTAGTACCTTAATTCTTATCTTTGCGTTATCTGTTCTGCTCATACCCCTGTTCAAGCAGACACCCCCATGTCTGTCTGCCTGATGCATCGGCTGGCAGCTTGGCCTTGGTTTTCTTTTTCTTTTTTTTTTTTTTTCTTTCCCCCAAGACAGGGTTTTTCTTTGTGGCTTTTCGCCTTTTTCGGGGACCCCCTTTGTAGACTAGGCTGGCCTCGAACTCACAGAGATCCACCCACCTCTGCTTCCCAAGTGCTGGGATTAAAGGCGTGTGCCACCACCGCCCGGCCTTGGCCTTGGTTTTCTAGACCATCTCACTGTGCAGCTCACACCGGCCTGGAACTCACTTGATTAGCCTAGCCTTCTTGAATCTCCGAGCCTCCTGCCCCATGTGCCTGTTTTGAAAGTGAAGGCACCTCTTTCGCTCCTCCTCTCCTGCTTTGCTTGGCATTCCTCATGCTTTAGGCACCAGCATCCATGGCAGTTCAGGGGCCGCTCCAAATGCTCCATTGAATGTCTCTCTCTTTTGAGATGGCAATGGGGCGGGGGCCTGCTACCTGGCCAATCTGGCATTCCTGGCTTGAACTCAGAGCCTTCCTGCCTCAACTTCCCAAGCAGCTGGATGGCAGTACATGTCAGCATACGTGACACAGGCTTGTCTTCATGCACATGACAGGGCACCATGGCCCTTCTGGAACTGGTTTGTGCCTGAGCTTCAGGTCACAGAGGCAGGCGCTCGGGCAGCCCTCGTCAGGAAACAAAAGGGAAGTTTTATAAATGTTCAAGGAAACGTTTGACAAAAAACAAGCTGTCTTTGGTACAGATATGCTTTGGCACAGGTTCGCATGTTACCAACAGCAAGGAGATAAGAGAAAACTGGAAGAAAACTTAAGATACTATTCGTACAACCAAGATATTAGGTAGACTTCTCTCTGGCCCAAACAAGAAAGACAGAAGGTATCAAAGACAAGACAGACATCATACTGAATCTGTAAACACTAGGGCAGCTTAACTGTTTTCCTATCAGGCTGTGAGTGTTCACAGTGGAAACAATAGACAAAGGCTTTGTACTGTTAAAGGGAACAGTGGGCCACGGATGTGTGCACTCCAGCGTGTGCGCAGTCCAGTGGGCGTGCACCAAGGAATTAGCCTCAGAGGACTCGCAGCAGCCAGTGGGCTGGAGGATGCTACAGCTGCAGTGATTTTAGACATAGGTTTTAACCCACAGGCAGGGCAGATCAGAGATGTAGAAAAAGTCTAGATTTGTTTAGCATGATCACCAAGTTCAGACACAGATAGAACACACATGGAACATTCAAAGGAAAATCAACAGCACACTCAACCACAAAGGAAATCTGTTTCCCAAGGCCTCAGATCTTCTAGACTACACTACTCTAAGCAAAAGGCAATGAAATTAGAAGCAGATAGCAAAAAAGATAGCTGAGACACAATCCTTTCCAAACGTTCAAATGCATGTATTCGTTTTCAGTTGAAAAAATAGCATGTTATGGTTTGGAATTCTAAGGGACAAGAAATACCCCCTTCCTGCAACAGTAAAGAGGAAGAAAACCCTACAAATAGGTTTTTATGCATAAGTGAGGGAGATAAGCAAATGTCAGCTCAGAAACCCACTTCTGGCCAGGCATGGGTTGCACATAACAGGGTCTGACAGAATTCAAGTGTGGAAGAACACACCAGCAGAGGAGAGGGACCAGCCAACTCGAGTGGCAGAGTGCTGAAGCTGGTGGTGAGGCCTGGTATTTTCGGTTAGAGTCTAGAATGTCCCCTAGAGGCTCATGTCTTGAAAGTGTGGTCATCCAGCCTGGTTGCTATTGGAAGAGGATGGAGCCTGGTAAGAAGTTAGATCCTTGGAGATATGCTCCTGCCAGAGACATGAGGCCCTTCCCCCCCCCCACCCCTCTCTGCTTCCTCGATGTCCAGTCTGTCTGCCACATACTCTTTATCAGGATGTTCTCCCTTGTCACATGCCCAGAGCTATAGGGCCAAGTGATCACAGGCTGAAAACATGGAGCTATGAGTCAAAATTAATTTTACCTCAGATATTTTTCCATAGCAGCAGTAAGCTGACAAACACTTGGCAAAGTCAGATCATTAGCTCTTGGAGAGAAGGAAGCAACGTGGAATAGGCAGGGAGAGACTCAGCAGGGAGGAGGCCATTTTGGAAGAGGGAGATATTCCTTGGCGACATGGAATGAAATAAAGAGAAACAACTGGCTCCCCAAGAAACACGGCAAATAAAATTTATCAATAAAAAGTGGACATTACTTAAAGAAGCTAAACAGTGCTGTAACAACAGAAGAGGGCAATGTTGAGCTAAGAAACTGGAGATCACCCAAACCCCTCTCTATCAGTAATTGTCTCAGCCCATCCAAGAAAATCCAAACAGAAAGGGAATCCTGCATCCAACCTCACGAAGAATACAAAATGGGGGTGAAACCGTCTCAGCAGCTGGCAGCTGAGCATCACTAAGCTGGAGAGGACAGAGGACGCAGTGACTGCCTGTCATCCCACCTACCAGAAGTAGTCATCCACATCAGGGCATGTTTGTTTCCTTTATTTTTTAATGAATAAAAATTTTAAAATAGCACAAGTACCACATGCCCATCTGTGCACTAGAAATCAGAATACAGATGGTTAAAGTCTCTTGCTACATACCACCCGTAAGCCAGACCTGCTTCCCACAACCAGTTCAGCATTTGTATGTAAACATACGTTTGCCCACAGAGCATGTATAGAATTGTTTTGCTCTTTATTTACAGAAGTGTCAGGCTGCAGACACTGTTTACACAGCTTGTGTTTTTCCACATAATTTTCAAAACCATGTTTTGGAAGTCCCCCCCAGTTTCTAACGTTTCAGTGCCAAAATGGAGGAGTCTGTGGTTTCAGTGTGAACCCTCTTCAGCAGGATGGTGTTCTACCCGGTGTGAGTGAACCACCTTCTGTTGAAAAAAAGTAGACATAATTTGAAAATGTCAAAATGCCATCTGGCTACCTGGGCTATCATACTACATGGTCCAGCCTGAGGAAAGCCTGGGGGACAAGCCTAGAATTGGGCTGGTCTTCCTCAGAGGCACCTGCTAGTTTGAACATGAAGATGTGAGCCACACAGAACCTTCATAGACTTCGGGGTCTTGAAGGGAGAAAGTTGGTACTGGACTTGAGACCCAAGTAAGTCCTCCACAATTTGAGTCGGGACTCTGAAAAACTAAGTCATCAAGACAACAGTGACTGGGAAGCAGACTGTCCAGCCTGAAGCTCTGTTTTCATTCTCCCATCTCTTAATGGAGTAAGGGTTCTCAAATTGCTAGAACCACTGCCTGTCACTGTCAAAAGCAAAACTCTAGAAGTTACTCTCTACATCCTCAAATTATTACTAATAGTGGTAGAAGGAGAAAACAACCCCTGCACATTGTCTTCTGGCACACACACACACACACACACACACACACACACACACACACACACCACACACCACACACCACACACACACCACCACACACACACATACACCACACCATACACCACACCACATACCACACCACCCACACATCACACACACCACACCACACACAATATGCATAATCCCATACACACAAACACAAATAACTAAGTTTTACTGTTTTTTTTAATTATTTAATCCTGTATGTCCAGGATTCTTAAACACATAAATATGTTTATGATACATTGTAGAAAAATTGAAATACCAAAGGAAAAAGAAAATCTTAAAAGGAAGAGATAAAAGCCACCTGCTCAGAGAGACAACACTAAGACTGAAGAGACAGCTTCCCAGTTAGTTCACCAGAAGTGGTGCAAACAGCTGGGGAGGGCTTCTTTTGTTCTAGATGATGGAAACCACAGACAGGCGAAGGGGCAGTCCCCTTACTGTTGATGGCCCTGAGTTCCAGAGGTTCAAAGGCTGAGCCTCCAAATCCAGAGGCTTATGGTTCTAAACCTTGAGAACCAGAAGCTTCCAAAGGAAGAGGGTTATTTGTGCTTTGGTTCTCAAGTAAGGCTCACTGTATAGGGTTTAAAGTGCTAACAACAGGCAAAGTTTCAGTTCTTTGGTTCTCAAGACCACCAGCTCTACTCCCTTGGCTTTCTGGAACTCCTCTTATGGACCAGCACTGGTATCCCGTGGAGTCTGAGCTCTTATCTTCAGTTCTTTGCAGTCTCTCTGTTTCTCTACCATCTCTCACCATCCCAATACTTTGAGCATCCATAGCTTTTTGTAGATTCTGCCCTCAGTTGCTCCTGGAATTCTGATGGCTCCCCGCAAGAGTTTCAGGGATGGGGCTCTTTAGAGCTCAGTTACCTCAGTGTTACAGCTCTGACCGTTGTGTACTGGGACCCTCAGCTCCTGGTGCCTCTAATGGACTCTTCAACAACCTCCTCACTGTTGCTGCTGATGCCAGGCTAAAAGCCCCAGATTATTGTCTACTGTTCTTGCAACTAGTTCAGCCCACCTTCCCTGTCATAAAGACCACAAATAGACAGTAGGCGAAAGACCTATCAGGAGAAGGTTTTATTGGAGCCAAAAGCTACAACACTGGAAGTGGGGGAGGGAGCTAAACCAATGCACAGAAAAGAAGCCGCCTGACTAGCAGAAGACTGAAACAGTGTGCTGAGCTAGCTAGCAACAGGTGTGCCATGCTCGTGCTCAGAGTATGATCCAGCCAGTCACAGCATAGCTTCTAGTTCCACCAGTCATGAGCCCCACAGAAGAACCAATCACAACTTATTGACTAGTGGTCATGGCACCAGAAGGTACTCTACACACTACCAGAAGAGAAAGGTAACCACTAACCCAGCTACAAACCCTGGGATCTAGAATGGTGACCTGCCTGCATGATACACTGATGCAGTAGTGGTACAGACATTTTGGGAATAACCAACCACTCTAGTTGCATTTAAGGCCCTCTCAGTTAGATGGACATGCCTGACACTGCTCAGATGGCCAAGACCTGAGACTAGATATGCCCTGGGCCTAGGAGAAAACCAAATACTGTTGCTCTTCTAAAGGAGCATAGCAATAAAATTATGCCTGACACCATTCTCCTGTAACTATAAATCGGTGTCTTAGCCATCATCGGAGTAGCTTCCTAATGCAGTAAAGGGGAGCTAACAAAGAGACCCACAGTTGGACAATGTGCAGAGAGTGAGAGACTTTGGAGCACTCAGTCCTAAATAGGATATTTTCATCAAGCCCCTCCCCTCAGAGCTCAGGTAGGTGTGCTGAAGAGGAGATGGAAAATTGCTTCCAAACAGTCAGCTTTGAAACCCTGAGCAGTTGTCCGAGTAAAACTACTCAAAATTACAGCAAAAGACAACAGGTCTCCAGCCTTCCAGGCAGGAGAGGAAGCCTTCACGAAGTGAAAATGAAATCAGCATTAGAGTTCTCTAGAGCAAGATGCCAGCAGACAGTAATGAAACTTGTCACAAAGCTCAGGGACATGACAAGGGTCCCACTCCACCAGTCTCCAATAGAGACAGTCTAGGGAAGTGACTTGCGTTGCAGTGAAATCCACATGACATAAAAATCAACTACGTGGAAGTGAACAGTTTGGTGGCATTGGTTCATTCACAATGACATACAACCACCTCCTCCTACTTTGCAAACATCTCCATCACTGTACAATGGAATAATCATGTACTCCCCAGTACCCACTTCCAGTTTCAGGCCAGCCTGCTTTTTGTTTCTGTGAATGTACCTATTCTAGATATTTTACACAAATGGATCTTATACAGCTGATTTCTTAAGTGTTTTCAGGGTTCATCCACATTGTAGCATATATCAGTACTTTATTATCTTTATGGCTTAGTAATATGCCATTGTGTGAACATGCTAATGTTTTCTGTCCATCATTTGATAGACATCTGGGTTGTCTCTGCCTTTGGGATACTGATAGTACTACTATGAACATTTGGGTAGAAGAATCCATTTACTTCTTTTCAATTGTGGGTATATATCTAGAAGTGGAATTGCTGGGCCATGTGATGGCTTTAGGCCTACCTTAGTCTATTTTCCACAGCCTTTGAGCCGTTTTATAGGACATTAACAGCACAGTGTGTAAGAGTTCTGACCTGTCCACCTTGAGTGTGAAGTAGTGTCTCCTGTGGTCATATTTGCACTTCTCTACTAACTAATGGTACTAAGCATCTCTTCATGTGCTTCTTTGTAGAACAATTTAAACATGAAAAATGAGGGAGTGTTAGACTAATGACTCCCTTTCCGAGAATTTACTGGAAGACAGTCTTCAGCTAAAAAACTTTGAGGGACTGGTCATGAGCATTTACTATACAACCAAAGATGTCAAGCAAACCATAGATGGAGGTAAGAATAAGAGGAAAATGGCAATTGTTTTGTGTTCTGAAAAGGTAGAAAAAAACTTTTTTTTAGTGACAGAAAAAGGAAAAAGAAGAAAGTAGAATATATTTATTAGTTTGACCATAGATTATGAATAATCCAGAGGTATCATTTGAAATAGGGAGAGCACCTGGGTGGGAGAGGGAAGAAAGGAAGAGCATGTGAACACCTTCAGTTAGTGGAAAACAGCACCAAAGCCAAACAGGAAGATATTCTGATCACCAGAAATTATTTTAACAGATGTGGAAGCAGAGACGAGAATCTGCCCAGTAAATATATGCAAGTGACAGGACCGAGACCAAGCGTTAATTGATAGCAATAATCTTAAATCGTCTCAGCACACTTAAGAAGCAAATTTTCAGCTTGACTCACCCTGCAGAATTCAGCTCTTCACTGGGAAGAGGCATTTCTAAAAGACAATGACTGAATCAAAAGGATGGCAGAAATATCAGGCAGATGCTCATGAGGA
This sequence comes from Peromyscus aztecus, assembly GCA_902168405.1. NCBI lineage: Eukaryota > Metazoa > Chordata > Mammalia > Rodentia > Cricetidae > Peromyscus > Peromyscus aztecus. The sequence continues at coordinate 31,417 of CABHPQ010148073.1, forward strand.
AGTACTTGATAGAGAGCTCACAGGACAAACTCCAGGGGTATTCCTATCCATAGGCGCCTAACAGATCTCTGATTCTAAAGGCCATAATTCGTAGTAAAGACCACAGCGGCAGCCTTTGTGAAGCATAAATACAAGGCTGAGAGGAAAAACACAGGGACACACATTAATTACAGGGGGTGGTCAGGTCCTGTTCAAGATAGGGCATGTAGGAAGGAGCGGGGGAGGGGAAGAAAGGACAATCGCCATAAACGTTATAATGCATAAGCAGACCTTATAAATACATATTGAACTCTTCAGTCTTATAAAAGAGAAAGTGGTTTTGTTTTTGTTTTTTTTTTTAAATACTTGGGAGCATTCATGTTAATTGGCCATATGTGCTGTATCTAGAAAAGTTTAATAAGTTTTACCAAGAACTAATGAAATCAACAATCCTGTCTTACCACAGTTCAATAAAACTGGAAATACATTTTTAAAGGTAAGAGTGTTTTTCCACCTAAACATTTTAAAATTATTGAACAGCTCATGGAAATAAAAGTGACCCAAAATAGCCAAAGCAGTCCTAAGCAGCAAGAGCAAGCTGACCCTGTAATACCTGATCTCAAGTTATACTACAGAGCTATAGTAACAAAAACAGCATGGCACCGTACAAAAAAGACACATGAACCAATAGAATAGAATAGAGAACAGAAATAAACCCACACAACTATTGCCACATAATTTTAACAACTTCTTTTTAAAAAACAAACTGAGGGAAAGGTAGCATCTTCCACAAATGATGCTGGGAAACTGAATTTCCACAAAAGAAAGAAGACAGATCCCTTTCTATCACCCCGAGCAAAAGTTAAGGTATAAGAGCTGGAACTGCAAAACTGCTGGAGAAAACCAGACAAAACCCTTGAAGATATAGGCAAGGACTTTCTATTAACTCCAGTAGCACAGGAAATAATCCTGAGAATTGACAAAAGAATTGTATGAAATTAAAAAGTGAAAGGCTTCTCTGTAGCAAAGGAAGCACTCAGCAGAGAGAAGCAACAGCCTACAGAATAGAAAAAAAATACTTATTGATTATATATCTGACAGGGGACTCATATCTAGGACATGTAAAGAATGCCAAGCATTAAATTCCAAAAGAAGAAATCATCTGATCAGTAAACAGGCAAACAAATTAAACATATAGTTAGTTCTCAAAAATAAAAAAGGAAGAAATACAAAAGGCAATAAATATTTAGAAAGTCTCAACATTCTTAGTGACCAAGAAAATGCAAATTAAAACTTAATTGAGATTTCACACGTCCAGGTTGGAATGACCATTGTCAAGAAAAGAAAAAAAAAAGCTACAAAAATGTGGAGAAAGGAGTCCTCTACAACCCTGGGGGTATGTAAACTGGTTCAGCCATCCCAGAAATGAGTGGAAGAGTTCCTCAAAAAACAGGAAATGTAACTATCATATTACCCACTGCATAGACCTCAGGTATAGACCCAGAAGACTCTGAGACAGCACACCAGAGAGAAGGTTGCATATCCATGTTTATGGCTGCACTGTTCACAACAGCCAAGAAATGGAGCCAGCCTAGACACCTCTCCACAGGTGACTGAATAAAGAAAATATGGTAGAGCTAGAGAAACAGCTCATTGGTTAAGAGCACTAACTGCTCTTCCAAAGGATCAAGTGAGGTTTGATTCCCAGCACCCACATGGCAGCTCACAACTGTAACTCCAGTTTCAAAGGATCTGAGAGGCACCAGGCAAGTACATAGTACACAGACATGCATGCAGGCTGCCTTACAATGACTGTTGCTGTGATGAAACACCATGACCAAAAGCAACTTGTGGAGGAAGGGGCTCATTTGGTTTACATAGTCTGAGCCACAGTCCAATGAGGGAAACCAGAGCAGAAACTCCAAAAGGGCAGGAACCTGAAGGCAGGAAATGATGCACAATCACTAATTTAGAAAATGCCCTCCCTACAGGCCAATCAGAACCTCAAGTGAGCTTCCTTCCTCTCAAATGACTCTAGCTTGTGTCAAGTTGACATAAAACTAGCCAGCACACCGGTACAACAGTGTGTGAGTGGAATGTAACATGTACATTGGAGGAGGAAGGAGATCAGCAATTGGGTAATGGACGAGAGTTGGGGAGAGGGAATATGAACAGGGTGCATGATACATGTGTGTGGAATGTCATAATGCAACCCATTATTTGTATGCTAACTAGAAGAATAAAAGATGCAGGACATGCAGGACAGTGCTTGCATGCGGCACGTCTTTGCTGTTACTGCCCTCTCCATTGTTATGCACCGAACCTTCTTTTGCCCTCTTCTAGGGACCCAGTCACGCCGCTAGTGTGCCAGTTGAACTGGCAAGCCTTTCTAGGTGTTTGACTTGAAATTCAATATGTGCACCACTTCGTTGAGCGTGAGGGCTCTGCGGGCGGTCATCTGCCCTTCACATGTGTTTTCAGAGCTTGTATTCTGCCAACTTCTCATCTTGGCCCAGGGCCTTTTTGTACGGTTACTAATGTGAACAGGAATTTTGATTCCAGTTTATTTTCAAATTGGTCAAAACTAATATTTTTAAAATATCAAGCAACTCTTCAAAGGGGAAATGTAAATTAAAATTTCACCATTTTTTTTAAAGAATGATTTTGCAAGTGCTGCCTATCAGAATCTTTAAGATACAATTAAAGCAAAGTCCAAAAGAAGATGCCAGGCTTTGTATTTGTAAACACTAGGCTGAACATGTGATGGGAAACAAAGTAAACACCCATCTCAAGAGGCAGAAAATGAATAAAAAGCAAATGTGAAGAAGTAGGAGGAGGCTAAAAGCAGAAATCAATTTGATTAAAACTCAAGCTGTGCTGATAACTAAAAAGATAATTCTTTGAAACAACTCTCCAAACAGATGAATCTTTACAAGAAGACGTCATGAGTATAAATTAAGCATGACAGTCAGAGATTAGCCAGTGTCTGAAGCATCCTGAGCTAACAGGTGTCTGTGCAAATGCCTAATTTTCTAAAAAAAAAAAAAAAAAAAAACCCTTATCAAAACATTCTAGTAGAGATGAAAAATTTAAAAGACCAATTTTCATAGATGACAAATTTACTATCAACCTTTTTTAATAAAGCAGCATCATTTTATTGAGGACTCTAAAGAGCCCTTCAAAATTGAGAGAATTTCAGTGTGACTTGAGGAGCGCCAGAAAAAGAAGGAAGGCTCTGATAGCTGCTGAATGAAGCAAACAAACCCTAGAATTGTAAGCCCGACGAGATGGTTAATATTGGTGGCCATTTTGACAGGATGGGACTCAGCCTCCAGGACACCTGTGAGGAACTGAGTCAGGTTAGCTTCTGGCCATCGATGTCTGTGAGGGGTTGCCTGGATGTGGAAGACCCAGCTAGAATAGGTCCCCCACTCCATGGTCTGAGGGCCCAGGCTGAATGCAAAGAGAAAAACGAAGTTGAGCACAAACATTCATCGCTCTGTTTCCTGACTACACGTGCCCTGTGTATAACAAGGAAGCCCCTGCCACATGACTTCTCCGACATCAGAGATTAGATCCTCAAACTATGAGCCAAAAAAGCCCTTCCACCCTTAAGTTACTTCTTCACCTGGTATTTTTTCACAAGAAAAGTAGCAAGCATGCACAAGAAGTACTGTACACACATACATAAAAGATCTGCCATATAATCTCATATATGAATACTGACCCAAAAATCCAAAGTAAAATAGTGGCAAACAAAACTGAATACCACAGGGGCTAGAAGAATGGCTCAACAGTTAAAAGCAGGGTGCCCTTCCACAGGACCCAAGTTTGAATGCCAGCACCCATGTTAAGCAGTTCACAACTACTTGTACTCCAGCTTCAGGGGAATCTGATGCCTCTGTCCTCTTCAGGCACCTGCACTCATGTACACACACACACACACACACACACACACACACACACACACACTACATATATATGTATATATAATTACAATAATAAAATTTAAAAACACCACGTTAAAACATAACATTATGCTTAAATGGTGATTGTAAATATTGTGATTCAGGTCTAGAAATTTACATACCAGGAGCTGGTACACCAAAAGTGACATGCCAAATTTATGGAGAAAAATAGACTACTCAATAACGGTGTTGAGCATACTGAAAAAGCATCTAGAAAAATATGAATAGGATCCTTCACATGTTGAAGAAAATAAAGATAGAAACCTTGGAAGAAACAAGCAGCTACCTACAGTATCTGGAGGAAATGGTCTGAGCAGGACAGAAGTGCAAATGGTATACATGTGACTATGTGAAAGTGAAAGTTTCTTTGTGGCAAAATTAATAAAAATAAAACTCAGAAAAGTAGTTGTTAAAAGCAGGAAAAACAGCTTATTTTCCTAATGCATAAAGTGCTCCTAGAGAAAACAATAAAAAGGAAGACCAAGCCACAGAAAAATGAGTAAAAGATACTGAAAACCACAGAAAAGCACATTTAAGTGACAAGAAAATGCAATGTTATTGACTAGGGTAGAACCAAACATAAAGATTCTTAGCAGAATTAAAATACAAAGCAAAGCGACAAGGACACACAGATTTTAGTCACACAATTGACAAGGTCAGAAATTTTATAGGGGGTTGGAGAGATGGCTCAGTGGTTAAGAGCACTGGCTGCTCTTCCGGAGGACCTGGGTTCTATTCCCAGGACCCACGAGGCAGGTCACAACCACCTGTAACTCCAGTTCCAGGAGACCCATGCCCTCTTCTGGCCTTCACAAGTACTGTATGCACCCGGTACACAGACATACATGAAGGCAAAATATCCATTCACATGGTATTTGAGAGCAGTGGGGAATTATCCTCTTTGGGAGTAGAGTTCCCTTATAGACACTGTGCAGACGAACTTGGAAAAAAAAATACACTTTTTTTTTTTTGTGCTGGGAATTGAACCAGGGCCTTATGCATGTTAGGGATGCAGTCTACCACTGAGCTACACCCCAGCCCCTGCCTATCTTTGAATCCACTTCCAAGCTATTATCCTAAAGGTAGCAGATAAGAATGCTGTCATAGCAGGGTTTGAGAAAAATCAAAACTGAAAACACTCCATATCCACCCGGGCTCTCACTCACAGAAAGCACGTGTCGTGAAAGTGAATAGTATACAGCTGTGTGAGACTAAGTGGTGCCTTAAATGCACCAATGTGTAATCATGACCACAGACCCACGCAGGGAAGCTAGCTTGGTGCTTAAAACAGGAATTTATTCTCGCGTGGTCCTAAAGGCTAGAAGTACTAAAAGCGTCAGCAGGACTATCACCCCTGGGGTGCTGGAGCAAGAGCTGCCCCTCACCCTTGTACTGGCTCCTGGCGATTTCAACCTTGGTATTCCTTGTGCTGTTGGTCCAGCACTCCAGTCTGCCACTGTCTTCATCAGGCTTTCTCCTCTGTGTGTGCTTCCAAAACACACTTTAAGGAAAAACTGAAAGGGAAAGGCTAGTGTGGGGCATGAGAAATAAGTATTTAAGAGGGGGTTTGAGCACAGGCTGCAGTGTAAACATGGTGTCTCTGGAAACGCCAAGATAGGAGCAGCAGCTTCTGGTGGAAGGACCGAGACAGCTGGTGCCGGAAGTCCATGAGGACTTGACTGTACTTGCAGCTGTATGTTACGGTTTGTTGAAACATACCTCACATAAAAGATTCATCCATTCAGAGAGTCCAGTGCGTTGATTTTTAATATAATCCAACTCAGAGTAAAAGCACCTGCCATTCAAGCCTGACAACTTGGGTCCCATCCCTGACCCCTGTAAAAAGCTGGATGCCGTGGCACACAACTGTGACCCTAGCACTTACCACAAGGTAGGAGACAGAGACAGGAGGATGGTCTGAAAGCTCACAGGCCATTACACGGCTCAGATGCAAGAACAATAAGAAATATCCTGCCTTGAAATATGTGGAAGGAGAGAGGCAGCTGGCCCACCTCACACGCACACACACACACACACACACACACACACACACACTAAACTAACAGAAACCTAAGCGAGTATCTACCAAAGAAGACATACAGGTGACAAAGTATGGATTCAAACAAGAGAGACTGTGGTGTGGCTCAGTGGCAGAGAACTTGCCTGGCATGCTCAGGACCTGGGTTCCATCCCATTACCACAAAACAACAAACACACCAAAATGCCTATGAGCCAGCCGAGAAACAGGTGGTGAGGGTGCCCAATGGGGATGCAAAATAGCACCGCCGACCTGGAAGATAGCTTGGCGGCTTATTGCCAGACTACACAGTCTTGCCCTGAATTCAGAAACTGAATTATCTGATACCTATCCAAAGAGACTGAGGGCATGGCCACACAAAAAGCTGTGTAGGTCGTTCACAGCAGCTCAACCAAGACAATCTTTAGCAGGCAATATAGAAATGATGCCGAGTGCTCAGCACTAAAATCATGCACTGTCAAGCCATGAAATGACACGGCAGAGCCTTACACACCTAGTAGTGAGAAAAAGCCTACTATGTGAAAAGTGGCATACTGTGTGATGCTAGCTGCATGACACTCCATGGAGGGAAAACTCTGAAGGACAGCAAAGAAGAAGTGCTTACAGGAGTTGAGAGAGTGAACAGCGGCTCACAGAGGGACCTGAAGGCAGAGAGACTGCAGCAGGTGAACCTAGCTGAGTGCCAGAGACCCTGCCTGTAATCCCAGCACTCAGGAGGCTGAGGCAGGAGGATCTCAAGTTTGAGGCCAGTCTGGGATACGCTGTATCAAAAAAAGAAAGAAAGAAAGGAAGAAAGGAAGGAAGAAAGGAAGGAAGGAAGGAAGGAAGGAAGGAAGGAAGGAAGGAAGGAAAGAAGGAAAGAAGGAAAGAAGGAAAGAAAGAGAAAGAAAGGAAAGATGGGGAAAAGGAAATGAGAAAAAGTCTAGAGTGTTCATATTTATCAGGAGGATAGAAATATATATTCCAAAATAGCAGGACTAGCCACTTGGGACTATGAGTTAATCCTTTATCTTCATCTTCTGATTCTAATGTGAGTGCATAGTATTTGTGGAACAAAGGTTTTTAAACTGAAACAAACAAATGGCAATGTTATGAGAATTCCTCTCCTGGAGAAATGTAAACAATGTCCACTCCATCCTCATATGGTCCATTCAATGACCAACCAAAGTAAGATTCCACCCTAGAGACCAATGAGTTTGGGGGCTTATTTATTGAGTATGGGGGAGGGTTCACTGGCAGGAGTATGGGAGATCCTTCACACAGCACAGATGACTGCTTCCCCACAGACACACATTAACCTCTTCCAGCCTACACCAGCACCTCCAAGCCTGGCCAATTAGGGCAGAATTGCATACAGATGGCTAGGAAGAGTGGCTGAAATCTCAGATGAAGATCTGCCAATGCCCTCCACCCCTCCTTCTGAGGGAATGTCAGCCGTCAACAGGCCCCTTGTCTTGGGAGCAGGCTGATCCAATGAAGATGGTGGCTGATTGGCTTCAAGGACTGTGCTCTACAGACAACATGAAAAGGTGAGAAGGTCTCTGCAGGGAGAGCCAGGGCTGTGCTGCATCATGGGTGGGAACTGAAGGCTATGCTCCGAGGTGGGAGAATTCTGTATGAATGCAGACTGGGCTGTTTCTTACCCCTTTGGCTGCTTTAGCAGGAAAGGCATGCGTGTTACACCAGAAGAGACACTCACGGGGCATGCAGTTTTCTATATTTATGATGGTCATGTCAACATTTTTGGAACTGTCATGTGACTGCAGACAGAAGGATCATCTGCACTCTTCCCTCACCTTGAAACCAACCACAGGTAGATTTTATCTGTGGTTAGGGTTCTTGTTGGGGCAGAACCCTCCTAGCCCTCTGCATGAAGTTGAGGTATTTGAAAACACATGCAACATGAAGGTTAGTGAGGCAGCCTTGGAGGAGAACAAGCCTCGGATTGTTATTATTATAAACAAGACTTGATTATTCTGAGTGATTGTGGTGGCTCTTGTACCATATGCAGTGACAGCTAATGAAATTGCCCTTCTATGCAGCACTTAAGAGAAAAAGAGGTGTCTAGGTTTTGAGTGATGATCAGTACTGTTTGTCAACTTGACACCTAGGAGGCAGGCCTCTGGGCACGCCTGTAAGGGACTGTCTAGATTAAGGTTAGCCTCTGGGAATATCTGTGAGGGATAATCTTGACTAATTCAGTTGTTGTGAGAGGAGGATGGGCAAGACCACTCCTGGGCGGAGAGCCTAAGCTGTATAAATGCAGAGGGGAAACTGCCTAGAGTGCACGCATTGACTCATTGCTCTCCACTTCTGACTGTGGGTGTGAACAGCTGCTTCAGGCTCGTCTGCCTTGACTCCTCTGCCATGGTGGGGTGTAACCCGGAAGGGGCAAACCCTCTCCCTTTACATTGCTTTTTGTCCAGGTATTTTTCTCACAGCCACAGAAACGAAACTAAGATAGTCATCCTACAAAACATCGCTTATACAAATGATCCATTTCCAGCAGCAGCCAACCATCTGATCCAAGACTAAGCTCTTTTCTTCACAGCTTTGTTTTCTTGAGGATAGAATGGAGCATACACAGCTCCAAGGTCAGAATGCTTTAAACCAGTCAGCCTCTAGACCGCAGCCCTCTCCAGGATGTTATATACCTTTCATACGAGACTGTGGCCTAAGCCTCAAATCCTGGTCTAGTTAGGAGTTTGTTGCCTTCAAAATAGGTAGAAAGTAGGAGAAGCTGGTGTTGACTAGGATACTAAACAAAACTCATTTACAGACAAAGCCGGCCCTGTTTAGAGAGGCAATCAGTACTTTCTGCTGGGCCTCCCTTGAAGCCTTGCTCTCCATTTTTCTCACCGGCAGTAAATAGGAACCATTGATTACATGTGTAACAACTTAGTGTTTTTCCTCTAAACTTTTATCCACTGTTCAGCGAGGGATCCCATATTCCTTCCACCTGTCCTGATTGTCACTGATGTTAGTAAAGGAGAAGAAAGAAAACCTCTCCACTTGGGTTTATGCAGAGAGTTTAACATCTGATTTTACATGGAACTCTTTAAAAGGAAAAAAACAACAAGGCCTGAAGCACTCCTGGCAGAGGGCGGGGAAGCATTTGATGTCCTAGGGCCTGTGCATAAAGGAATGTTGTTTTTGAAATGTGCAGTGAAGTCGGGGAAAGATCCAAAGAAAGTTCCCATTAAGACAAAATCAAATCAACTCACCACCTCAAATGGACCAGTGGGCCCCTTGGCTCTGTGCCCAGCATCTGCATCCAGAGTCCCTTGAAGCCTGGGTGCATGCAGTGATGTGTGAACATGTGCCCAGGGCTGAGGTTCTAAGGGGACACTTTTTTTTTCTCTTGTGGCAGTCGAGGGGTCTCAGGAAGTATCCCAGGGGTACCTGGAATTTTCCAACCAACCACCCTCTAAACCTTTAGAGCAATGGTTCTCAACCTTCCTAAAGGTATGACCCTTTAATACAGTTCCTCATGTTGTGGTGAACCCCCCCAACCATAAAATTATTTTGTTGCTCCTTCATAGCTGTAATTTTGCTACTGTTATGAATCATAATGTAAATATCTGATATGCAGGATATGTGATATGCAACACCCCCCCCCCCCAAAGGGGTTGTGACCTACAGGTTGAGCACTACTGCTTTAGTGTCTAAAGATTCCAGAATAAAATCTAAAAATGTATTCTTATTGGACATACAGGAGACCACAAGTACAAAATGCAGGGAGAGATGCTGTGGATTAGAAATTGTTTAAATGTGCTCCATTCGGAAGCTTGGGTGTTAGGTCATGGAGGGCATGGCCTTGGAAGGAATTAAGTCATTCTCCTGGGAACTTGGTCGGTTCTGAAAGGGTTGTTATAAAAGAGCAAGCCTGGTTTTTTCCTGGTCGCTCTCAGTTTCCTGTCACTGTGTGGCCTCTCCTTCCATGATGCCGCCACCCACTCTGGCATCCTCCCCAGAACAGGGCTGATATGGGAAGCATGCTCTAGAACCTCCAACTGTGTATCTCTTTCCTTTATGAAGTACTCAGAATCTGATGTTTCATTGTACGGAATAACAGATAATGGGCTCGTACATAGGATCTGATGGCTGCAGCGTAAATGCCCCTTTAGGGGAGCAGGAAGTGTGGGCCATAGGTAATTTTAGAGGAGGAGGAGTTGACAGGATGAACGGCGCTGGCTGGTCGGCGGAAGAGTCACGAGCCATGGTTACCAGAGTTAGAGTGGACGTTATTAGAAAGAAGAGGGGATAGGAGGGAGAAGCCAGGCCTGGCGGAGGGAACAGAGACAGGAAACACAGGAAGAGAGACGCGGAGAGTGTGGGTCCGGTACGTAGTCGCCCACTGATGACGTAAGGCGCCAGACAAGACCCCAAGCTGTGCACGTACAGAATCCTAACAGGAGTAAATGATCTTCAGGGAACAGACAGCATCTAGGATAGATGTCTCCTGGGCTCTGAAAGTAGAGTTCAACTTTCAGTCTCTTTGACCTTCTTGGTCAATGCAGGGGCCAGGGAAGGGCTTCACTGCAGTCAGTAGTGACATTGTTCTGGGAGAATTTCCCCTAGCCAGGCAAGGAATGCCTCAGGGAAAGTCTGCCTTTTCCTCCTGGAGAGGAGGAGTATCCAGAGGCAAGGCCCACGGTGGGCGAGGGGGTGCAGGGGGCCCCATAGGCTCAGGTATTTGAACACTTGGTCCCCAG
>CABHPQ010148075.1:4010-22731 GCA_902168405.1 Peromyscus aztecus
CACACACACACACACACACACACACACACACACACACACACACACACTGACTGATTATTTTTTCCTATCTATTTTCTATATCAAAAGCTATTTTGTTATTTCTGGAAGTGGGTCACAATTAAAACAAACAGAGTAGCTATGCAGAGCCGTTCCGTGTTTTCAAGACAGGGGCTAAAATTGATGGCTTTCTGCAAGTGATTGGCTCTGCAAAGCTCTCTGTTCTTCCCACTTGACCCCCGTCCTGACCCAATTAGATGAGTGGCTATCTCTACCCAATAGATAGCTTGCCCATCCCCAGGGGAAGTACATGGCCCTCTTAGCTCTGGAATGTGGGACTCATCACTCTCAGATCAGAGAATTCTTCCTCTTCCACACTGCTCTCTCCAGAACAACAACAAACACCCCCAAACCTACAATACTAATCAATGGCCTCCAGTAACTTGATAGCATTTAAAGTTACAGCAGCTAAGACAGATTCTCTCATAGTGCCGTGGTGAGTGAGCTGCTGTCTCTTAGCCAGTCAGGGGTCAGTGAGGAGGAACCTGTAGCTGCTCATCACAGGCCAGTGCTTCAGGCCACTCCCCTGACAGTGTGCCTCGTGCTGTGCAGAGGACACTCATACAGTTTTAAGACAATCGGCACCCTACCCAAGAGCTGTCTTCAGGAAATGCTGGATTCCAGCTTGCCCTCTTTTCTGGTTGTTTCACTGTGAGCATTCATGCTACATGGCTCCTTCTGCTCTCGCCTCAGATCACATGTTGACCCAGAACTCTGTAGGGCACTCCTGAGGAGCAGTGGGCCAGGCAGGAGCTGCACTCTCAAGCCACCAGGAATTCAGGCTTCTGAAGCTTCCAACAGCCTCCCAGAGGCCTTCGTCCAACACACTTGCCCAGTTAATAGCATTTTGAAGATGAATAAATAACCTTCTGATAGAGGGGAGGTGGCGCAAAGCCCTTGGGCACACGTGACTAAATGCACCAAGGGGCGGACAGCCTTGCCAGTGAGCCAAGTCCTTGCATTGGCACCAAGAGATGCCTGAGGCTCTGGACTTCCAACTTCCAGCCATGCATCAGTGAGAGCTCAGAACAACACAGAATGTTAAGGAGTTCTTTCCCAGCTCTCTCCCTGCCTCCTCTCTTCTGTGCTTTTTGATTCTTTATTTTGACACAGACAGATGCTATTCAGTTTTCCTTACTGTGACCAAACACAAGAGAAAAGCAGTGGACAGGAAGGAACTCACACGCAGGCTCCGTCCGAGATGACACGGCTCTGTTGCTCCCTGCCGTGGTGACACAGACCGTAATGGCAGGGAGCTTGTTACAAAGCAGCTCAGCTCATGGCAGCCAGGAAGCGAAGAAATTAAGGAAGGTACCAGGACAGGGCCCCCACTGCCCACTTCTCCCCACTTGGCCCCGTTTTCTAGCTTCCCCTGTGTCTCTGCAGTGCCTCACATGATGACTCCACCAAAGGAGTGAGCTATGGAGTGTGTCTCTAGCCACTCAGCCTCACTGTCCCAAAGACTGTCTTTGGAATATTGTTTGGGGGGGGCAAGCCTTCACGTATGGAACCTTAGGTGAGATACTTCATATTTAACCCATAATAATAGAGCCAGAAGGTGAGATCATCAGTGGTAGGCATGGGGCCTACGTCTGGTGGGCAGGGGCCTACAGCCAGCTCACTAGTAAGGGCAAGCTTGGGAAGGGGCCAAATGTACTCTGCTCTGAGAGAAGCGGAGGCCTGGCACAAAAACCCCAAAGCAGGAGTATAAAGTGCTGAGTGTTAGTCATGGATCTGGCCACCATAAGATGCTGTCACCTCTGTGGACCCCAGTTTTTTATTTTATAGATCATGAATGGAGTGTCTCCTTAACCTCCCAGGATGATGGCACAGCTGTACATGCATATGCTTTGCATAGACAGTCCAGCCCTACAGCAGCAGACTCTGGATAATGATTATCACCATCTTCTGGGAAAAGCCAGTTAACTAGAGGACCACTATCATGGTCAGAATATGGGGAACAGCTCCCAGAGACCTGTGTGTTAAAGGCTCGGCCTCAGGGTGTCACTACTAAGAGGTGTTGAGGCCCTTTAACAGGTGGGCCTCAGGTTACGGTGGTGTGACCTCAGACAGTATAGTGGAACCCCAGCCTATTTCTCTCCTACTGCCTTCTTCCCCTGTCCCTCCTAGTTTGTGACAGAAGCTTGTACCATAATGTCACCGAAGGCTTAAGGTACCAGAGCCATTTGATTCTGGTCTTAGGTGGTGTATTCTGATAATCCCCATGGACCCAGTAGGAAGATCAAGCATGAGGATTATGAGTTCAAGGCCAGCCTGGGCTATGTGGTGAGCTCTTATGTAAAAACACACAGGACCAGTGAAATGGCTGCAGAGGTAAAGGCACTCGGCATCAAGCCTGACAGCCTGAGTCCCATCACTGGGATCCTCACAGTGAAGGGAGAAAATCCAGTCCTGCAAGTGGTCCTCTGACTTCGTGCACATGTTCACTGTGCATGCACATACCATGCTCCTCCACACCCACACAATAAAGAAATAAATCTAACAACTGGAAGGAAGGAAGGAAGGAAGGAAGGAAGGAAGGAAGGAAGGAAGGAAGGAAGGAAGGAAGGAAAAAAGGAAGGAAGGAAGGAAGGAAGGAAGGAAAAAAGGAAGGAAGGAAGGAAGTAAGGAAGAAAGGAAGGAAGGAAGGAAGAAAGAAAGAAAAGAGCCCTTTTCTCTTTACCAATTAATTTCCTTGAGCATTTTGCTATAGTAACACTAAGGTAACTAATAGAATCACTATGGAAGTAAGTTCCAAATCCTCCCATGTTTGTGGGTAGATGAAAATCTTGCAGCTTGGGAAGCTGGCTGAAATCCACCTAGCCACATAGGTGAACGTATCAGCTACAGCTTTACCAGAAAGAGTGATAATTTTCTTTTAAATAATTGCTAATGTCCAAGCACCACTGTATTTTACTAAGGCATGTCTTGAGGATGAAAAGGAGCAACTTAGACAAGGAAAGACTCATGTGATGGATGGGTGCCATGTTGGGTTTAGAGCAAGGCTGCTGCTCTGTTGTGGTGCATGGAATGGGTACCAGGAAAGCCACGTTCAGTACTGGAGTTCTTCAAACCAGATAAACCTAGACATGGTCTGTGGCTAAGGTCACCCTCTATAAGTGCTGGAGTAGCAGGTTGTGTGTTCACAAAGGCTCCTAGGAAACACCAGCTGTCTTCAGAGAGCAAAGAGAGCAACAATAACACAAAACTTTGTTGAATGATAGTAACTAAAACCTCTGCAGAAGGAAACAGGTGAGAGAGAAAACACAGCGAGAGCCGTGTGCATGGATGGGCTTGTGTGTCTGAGCATACTCACCATGCGCCCTGACTGGGCTGCCATCACTGAGACAGTGCCCAGGAAACGACACCATCACCCCATGGCTAGGCACAGAGCTCGCAGCTTTCAGGACTCAACAGCACCTCGGGGCCTCACAAGCGGAGTCAGGGTGGGAAGGAGGTGGGCAGTGTTGGCTGCTGTACGTGCATTCTCAGCTCACATGGAGCTAAGACTCTTGTTACTCTTACTTCCGCAGTGAGGGAAAGGGTGTCTCGGAGAAGTTGAGGGTGAGACAGAAGGTCACCCAGCCAAGTAACTCACAGGGAACACTTCAGTCCTCTCTTTCTGTCAGTGACTGAACTTGAATTCTCTCCACTCTGCCACCTGACTCCCTTAGCCAGGAGACCTCAATGATCAGGACAGGATAGACACTCTAGGCTTCCTTTTGTCCTCTCCACCATCCTGGGGGAGTAGCTGAACAAATGCCATTGTAGTCGTTTTACATCCATGGCGCCATTCCCCTTAGAGATGAGAGATCTCAGCAGCCATGACAGACAGAAGCTAATGAAATATCGGATGAGTTACATGTGACACAAAAATGAAAGAAACCCCTTGGTGACAGGCAGAGGCCGGGGGTTTATTCCGAATCTCTATAAGGTGAAACAGTCAACCGTTTACCCTCTTTTCTTCTATAAACTGTACCTCTAGGTGAGGTGAATTCCCACGTGGAGAAATACTTGAAGAAATGAACAAAGAAGCAATGGTAAAACAGGATAAAACAGGAACAGCATCACCCACCCTAACAGATAAAGGCGGTGACTGGCAAGCAGCAGGGGCTGCTTCTGGGACAGACAGGAAGACAGGCAGAGAGTAGGCCCTGCCATCTACTAAGTGTCTCAGTCCAAACACCAAGTGACGGGAAACACAGAGGGCAGAGAAGGTGGGCACTGCATGGTGGGAACGTGTCGGGCAGCAGTTCATCTGAGAAATATGGTTTCTTGCACAGACAAACTGCAGGAGATAAAAAGAATGGGTAAATGACAGATTAAAGAGAGGTGAGTGACGTTAATAAAAACAGGGATGCTATGTGTAGTAACAATACATACACATGCATGGACATGTGCGTATGTCTATACTCAAATACATTTGGGATTTAAAGGGCATAGAAGCACATAAAACTGATTATCACAAACATCAAGATAGTGGTTTCTTGTGTAGGGGAGGTCAGGTTTGGGGGGCAGTAGGGCTCCTAGGCATCTGGAGAGCACAGCTGCTGCCATGTGTGGTGGGTATGACGTTTCACATGTAGGTTAATGAGAGCATGTATGCAGCTGATCCTTTCCGGGCTCACAGCACATCTCTAAGTTTAGGGTCCTGAGTGAGTTAGGCTGTCTCCTGGTGTGAAGTGCGCTTTATGGGAGAATTCCTTTCAAAACCTGGTTTATTTAAGATGAATATCCTATGGTCCTGTCATAATAAAGGAGCAGTTTCGCTTTGGCTAAGCAAAGGCTATAGGCTGATGCCCAAATACACCTGCTCTCCCCTCTTGGTTTCGTTTTCCCTGACTTGGGGTTTTACTGTGTAGCCAGGCTAGCCTACACTAACACTCTTACTTTGCAATGGCAGGTAGTGGAATGTGAGACTTGTGGCACCATGCCTGACAGGGGCACCATTTTCTGCATCACGAGGCCTTCCCTTGCTGAGCATCCCAGAATACAGTCCTCTTGCTCCCTCTAAAGCTCAGGGCCCTCTTATTATTCCCACCTCGGATAGTGTAACAACAGCCTCTATTCATTCCAAATCTCTTCCACAGAGTGAAAAATCCCCTGGTTGTCACCATGTACTGTCTCTAATGGACCCACAAGGCTCCCTAGATCTTTCTCCTAAGGCTGACCTTCCATAGTGTTCCTACCCCACAGCGCTCCTGCCTTGGTGATACCTACCTGGGTAATAATAGACCACTGTTTGCTGGGGCTCTTCTGTACACACACACAGGAGCTCTCTTCCACTCTGGTCCCTATGCATAGGCCATATGCCAGACGGCATGCACAGAGACATTTAGCTCACTCTTGCTCCTCAGCTCTCCTGCAGAACCATCTGGGAGACGTTTCAAGCATATTGATATCTAGGCTTCAGTCCAAACTAATGGAAACAAATGGAATCCCGAAACCTGGCCCTGGTAATTCTGGGTGGAGAGCCCCACTGGGATGAAGCACAGATGGCTAGGCTAGCTGCGATCTTTACTGACTTGGGCAAAATCTGTGGCCCATTTAAGAGGTGTGTGTGTTTCTACCAATTGTCACCATTCTCTCATTGGGGGGCAGTAGGGCTCCTAGGCATCTGGAGAGCACAGCTGCTGCCATGTGTGGTGGGTATGACGTTTCACATGTAGGTTAATGAGAGCCAGCCACTCCTGCTGAGTGTGGTTCCAGATGCTACAAAAGAGTCTGTGGGTTCTACCCTGCCTGAGAAATGAAGAGTGAAGGAGCCTGAGCTGCCATGTGTGGAGGCCTAGGTCAGAGACCTAGTGTTGTTACCTATATGCGGCGCAGCCTGTTTTGTATGGGATGCTGTGAAGAATCACAATGTCTACAAAGACACTCAGAACTCTCGAATACTGCATCTCCTGGGGAGCTACATAGCCCAGGCCATATCTGTACTAGCTCCGGCCCAGGAATACTATCTTTTAGGTAATTTCTCAGGGCTTTTCTCAAATGGATTCTTTCAGCAGGGAAACTCGTTCTGTAGTCACACAAATTCAATGTAAAGAACATGGAAGACATGCACATGAACTCATATGTCAAATATTTATATTCAAATTCACACCTACTTATATACTAGTGTAAATGAAATAAAGAAGTTATTATTACCGGCCGCTGCTGATATGGTCTCTCTGTGTACACACACAGGGACACTTACTGTAAGAACTCACTGTTAACATCAGCAAGGCACTCACTGACGGGAGCAGTTTCCACACATCTCATCTGCCATACACGTTGGGGTCATCTCCAGTCACTCCCTCTAGGAAAGCACTTCTTGGCTGTCACCAATAACTTCCAGCCAGATGACAGGAGAGCTAGAAGGAGGGCTGGCTGCGGTGGGGGGATGGCACAGACCTCTCGGAGCAGCCTAAACTTCTGAACTCAGCTTGGCTAGGAGACCTCAAGCCTCCCACCCAACCGAACCTCCAGCTGTCAAGACCTCCATCCTGACTGGAATTACAGTCAGTATTTTCAGCTTTGCAGCCCTTCTTGAGAATGTTCTACATTTGGTAAGTTGGTTCTTCTGTCTTCTTAACAACTCAGTTTTTGCTGGTGCCTCTATACCGTGACTAGTGAACGTGAAACATGAAACCTTCCACAAACCCATTGACTTAATTCAGAGTGGAGAGTGAACCATGCTGGGCAAGGAAGAGTCTACAGGAATGACTTCTCTCAGTGAGGAAAGCCTCTGCTGCTGAGGGTCACATAATAGGATTGTCACATGATGAAGAAGTCCTCCTCTTCCTCCCTGCCACTATAAATGGGATGACTAAGGACTAACATTCTTGGTGAATCAAGGTTGTCATAGTTACCATCTGCCATTGCTGCTGGGCCATAATGTGGCCATGGCTATAATGTTATTCTGGCTCCCATGGCTGTAGTCTTGGTAGGTAGGCTTCCCTTAGCAGGCATGCCTTCAGACTGGTGGTTTAGAACTGATGTTGGCTCAAGAAATGGGTGGAAATCTCTAAAGCTGACATATACCACGTGATTCTCAATTTCACTGGGTAAGGGCATATATGATCATGCACATGTATGTTTGGATACGTGGTTGCCCCAAGACCAATAATAAGCTGCTCATGACAGTCTTTTGATAACATCCCTACACTGGAAACTAGTTCCCCAATGCCTCTTAACAGTAGAATGGATAAAGATTTGAAAAATGTCTTCATATACAGGATGCCCTAGGACAAGAACAAGAGGCAAAGCAGAGAGCCCGTGACAATATGGATGAACCCCACAAAGGTTAATGGGCTAAGGAAGTCAGACTCCAAAGGATCAGACTGGAGACTCCCAGGAACAGTGAAAGAAGGGCCGGAGCAGTGCATCCCTGCACTGTCAGTGACCTGGGGACTGGATAGACAGTAACTATTCAGCTCGCTCTTCTCATTGTAGTGATATATAATATATATCACACACTATCTATTATACTCTATATATGAAGCTTCAATTAAGTTAAAAGCTGCAGTGAGCAAATTATGCAACCGGGTGGTATTTAAATGAAGACCCTATGAACTCTGAGGCCCATAGACAGGTTCATGTGTGAGTCAAGGACAGTGTCTAACATCTGGACACTTAGCAACACCCCTAACTTCTCTCTAGGGTCTAGCTTAGTTTTCCAAGGAGGTAACTTAGCATATTTTCGTTTCTCACCCTGCACAGTTTTACTCTGAGTTTTCCTAGTCAAAGTGCTTCAGTCTTTCAGTTCAGGGGAAATGGACTGCCAACTCGTAGTCTTGAGATTTTAATGTATTTTCTTTCAGGTTCACAATCCAATGTGGGAAATAAAACAATTGGCACATTCATGGCTGTAGCACTAACATCTGGTATAATCTGACAGGTGATGTAAAGACTCAGGGACACAGTGACCTGGACAGCACTCGGTCTCCATCTAACAGGTCATGTTCTCTTCTCTTGTGTAATATAGCTCATTGATAGAGCTGTAAATGCCATGACTAGTTGGCTTTGTTCAATTGATTTCTGCACTAAGTTTATTTTTTTTAAGTTTCCCACTATCCTTATAGTTTCATTCTAGAATTATGAACTCAAGAAATGAGATCTGGATTTTTTTAACACTAAGTTGTCACTGGGTATGCTTGTCTATCATTGGTTGACACAGTCACTTCAACACAAAAATGGCGTGACTCACTGCCCCTGGCAACCCTACAAACAAAACGGAGGTCTGAGGCAACAGATTGAAGTTTAACATAGCAAGCTCTTTCTGCTTCCTTCAGATAGTTCTCAAAAGTGGTCTCGGCAAGGAAGAGTGTTTTAAGTGGGAGGAGAAGCTTTTGGAGAGCGGCTGAAGAGTTGTGGAGAGAGAAGAAAAGAAAGCACTCTTTGTAGGCATTTAAACTGTGACCCTACAAATGATGGATGGGGGTCAAATCTAGCCCAGTGCCTACTCCTATTTCCTTTTAATTTTTAAATGTTTTTCATTTATTTATTTCTGTTATTTGAGGTGGTAAGGGCATGGATGTCATGATGCTCATGTGGAGGTCAGAGGACAACTTTTTGAATTGTTCTCTCCTTCTGCTGTGTACTCACGTTCCTACAACTCTGAAATACAGTCAAGTGTCATGTTGTGGGCCTTGGTGGCAGAATCACAATCTCAGGATCAATCAAAATCAATAAACAGATGAAGGAGCCCATGCCCCATGCCTTGAAGCTCTTTACCAAGTTAATCTTTATAGTGACATGAAACAGGCTTTGTCTCTATGGTAACAAGATAGGGAAACTGAGGCACAGAAACTAAGCCACACTGTTACTCACAACCTGTATTAGAACAATTATTTCCATCATTAAAAGTCATGCTGCAGGATCTTTCTCTGATGGATCTCCAGCAAAAGCCAGCAAGTGGTTTTGTAGTTTATTTGTTTCTATAAAAGACCAGTTACATCAGGCTCCCAGGGCCAATGAAATTGTCTGCAGCTTCTGACCTCAAAGAAGAAACAGCCTCAGACCAGATAGGGGCACACGGCATGGCTGTACTCCAATGTAATCTCACTTCCAGAGCAGGCAGTGGGCCAGATTCTGTCGTGTGATAACCTGAGTCAAGATGGTCCCATGGCCATCAGATGTTTTTATTCTGTGTGCCTGACACAGAGCTGGTGCACTGGGAGAGGCAGAGGCAGAGTCTCAGGACTCTTATCATTAGAAGTAGCAAACATGGTTCAGGCATAAAGGAGAAGCCGCTCTCAGCCTTCTTCCCCATCCTTGCCAGCTAATATCAAATTCAGTTATTTTTGGCTAAACATGAAAATTCGAGAGATTACCTACTCTGCTCTAAAATCTTATCTCCATAGCATAGGACCAGCTTAGGAGGTAAAAGAGGAACAACTGATAAGATGTAGACTATGGTCCTATATCATGAGGGAGAGGACCAAACTGTCCTTATCTAAGTTCCAGAATGCATGATAAAGGCAGCTGAACTACCCAGTAGAAGAGAGTGATATGTCTCGCATCATTTCCAGTCAGTTTTGAGTAAGATACATTAGAAGACTGAAGTGGAAGGGATGTGGAGGGGTGGGGGAGCTGGGAATGGAGAAGAGAAGTAAAACCCCAGGATTGCTCTACCCAGAGGTGCACGGTATGCCTAGCAGAAGTCAGGTCCAACTCCACATTGTGAAAGGCTGGGATGCATCCTCAGTCCCACAGTTCTATGAGTCTACCTCCGTCTTCACAAACCTACCTGTGGGTCCTCTGCTGTCCTGTACAAGCCTTTGGACACATGGGGGCTGTGTGGACACGATGTGTGATCCCTTACTAAAGCAACACAGGAGGTCAGATGGTACAGTTTCTAAATATAGAAGATAAATGCAGAGTTAGAGCAGCTATCCTGAGATGTCAGTGGCAACAGTTCATCAGAATCAGGGGCATGAAGTTCATCAGAATCAGGCAACAGTTCAGCTATCAGCATATCGCTGTCATCACCCGAGAAGGGAATGCTTTCTGATACTCTGATAATTCAGAGTTTCAGGATGTGAAGACACAACTCATCTCCTCTGCTGGAAACAAGGTCCTTGGGGTATAATCTAAACAACATGTTACCCCTGGAAGCCTAGACTGTGTTCCTCTATTAACCCAATCAGCACTTGCCAAGAACCTCAGTGCTACTCTGAGCACGTGAGGAGACTGAGGGGGAGAGAGATTGCTCAGCTGATAAGAGCACTGACTGGTGTTCCAGAGGACCCGAATTCAATTCTCAGGCTGTCCGGAGTGCAATCACACCAGGATAAAAAAAATAAAATAGAAAACTAAGAGGAAGAAGGAACCACATGACCCCTCTCTTCTTTCCTTTTAAGAAGTCACATACAAAGGCAAGAAGCACCGCCTCCTTTGGGCCCTATAGCCCAAGGTCATGGGTGGAGCAAATAGCACTGCATTGAGACATAGAACAATCAAAAATTCTCAGCCCTTTAGAGTTTTCATTGAAGTAGCAAAAGAGAAGCAAGAAATGGCAAGTTCTCCTGCACGTTCTCACAGCACGGAAACGCAAGCAAACAGTTAAGAGGAAGCATTCTGCGGCTCTCCTTGCTGGCACCACTCCTCAAGGTGGACGGCTGCATCTCTGCTTAGCGTGCTGCCTTTTCCGGAGTCTGTGAGGATGCTAAAAGGAGGAGGGAAACAAGTCCAGATCCTGGCTGGACGTGCTTCCTGCGCATGGGGG
This sequence comes from Peromyscus aztecus, assembly GCA_902168405.1. Taxonomy (NCBI): domain Eukaryota; kingdom Metazoa; phylum Chordata; class Mammalia; order Rodentia; family Cricetidae; genus Peromyscus; species Peromyscus aztecus. The sequence continues at coordinate 14,776 of CABHPQ010148075.1, forward strand.
GTGATTTATCTCTTCTTTGACCTGGATGGTGAAGATATTCTGAAAGAGTTGGAAGAAATACAAGCTAGCAACAGACCAACTATAGAAATGAAAAGTTCACCCGAAGACACCTTATAAATGCCAACTTAATAAATAAAGGAGGCTAGCCATTTAAATTCCAGACAGGCTTTATGCTGGGCAAAGAGACCATGGGGAGGGTTCACTCAAATGGAGCTGAGCCACACTCCACACCCTGATTACACCTGGGTGATGGGTAGAGGAGATCATTGGAGAGTACTTACAGTCCCTCTAACAGCTCCAGGGTAGGTATCTGCTGTCTGTCTTTACAGATGTTCCCACTGTGTCCATCTTTGATCTGATGACACTGCTTCTCTGATTGTCTAAAGAGCAGCAACCATGAGCTTCTATGGCTCAGTGACAGCCAGCCCATCCCTTTTCAGTACTCATCCATGCAGGGTCTCTGCCTGCTCCTGTGGGATCAGGCACCAGGCACCCCCATGGCAGCTGCACAATGCTCCCATTAATGCTGTCTCCTTCCTGTCTCGCATCCCCACTCTCCATCTGTAACTTCTCCCATATCCTCACATGCTCACCTCCACTCTAGACTCCCAGTGTATGTCCTAGGGAACCTTTACTAAGGAACTATCTGTTGTGCCCTGGATACTTGCATTTCCTTCCTTGCCTGGGATATCCCCTCCTCCTCCTTGAGGGACAGAATAGTAACAAAGCTTAAGAATGTCTCACTTAGAAGGCAGGTAATACGAGGAAATGCTCTCCCAGTCACTGATGCAAAATGATTCTCTCAACTGTTCACCTGATAATCTTATTGTACAAGCAATATTGACCACTGTGAAGAGTTATTAAATGACTTGAGACCACAGAAGAACAAAGGAACTAGACCCACAAAACTGCCTCACAAGCTCCATTTGCCTTTGCTTAGTAACTAAGTAACTGATTTGAAATGGTCAGAACACTGATTCTCAACAGCTTCCACAGACTTCAGATACAGATTCAGCTCTGGGTACCCTACAGAGAATCTTTACATTTTGATAGTCTATCACTACCAATATTTTATCAAAACACTATGGTTTTCCTTCTAATCTGTGATTAGATCCATAAAATTTCTGCATATAACTTAATTTAGACTTAATACTTTTTTCCCCTAAGAATGAAGCTATAATTTTCCAACATGTCAGCAGTAAGATATAATCCATTGAACTGAATTGAGTTAAAATTTCAATGCACCCTTATTTAATAAAAAGCATTTTAAACTCACCGGGCTTCATAAGATGATAAGAAAATTCTTTAAAATCCAATAAAGATGGGAGTGTTGTAATAGGAATAAAATTTGAATGGGTTTCTGGAATAAAATCAGAATTTGAATATGATATTGAGGGTTACCAGGCCAAATCTATATGTTCCTGCTAAGTTTTGAATCATATTAAGAAATATTGCATTGCTTTACCGTGGCATCCCACAGTGCAGTGTCTCCAGCTCTGAGATGGCTTTGGCTATACTGGGTCTTTTATGGTTCCAATACAAACTTTGTTGTATCTCTGTCTCTGTGAAGGATGTTATTGGTATTCTGAAAGGGACTCAACTGGCCATTTCTGTGGGTAGTATGACATTTAAAGGAATTCTCTTAATCCATGAACAAAGGACATCTTTCTATTTATTTGTGTTTTCTCTATTTCATTAATGCCCTATGGCTTCATTTTGAACTCTACCATCCCATTTACTGCTATGTATTCTAGTAACTACAATAAGCAGGATCTCCCACAAAGTACAAAGTAGATGCACATGAGTGAATGGAGCCCAGAGAGCAGACCACACTGATAGCAGCTGACTTCAACAGAGAAGCCAAGGGTACACTGGGAAGTACACTGTAATAGGTGATGCTAAGAAAGCTGCATGCCCACATGCAGAAAAATTAGATGAGCCCTTTATGTCTCCCACCATACAAAAGCCAGCTTAGTAAAGTCTTAATGTAAGACATGAGAGTCTGAGACTCCTAGAAAAGAACATGAGGGAATATTTCAGGACACAGCCTGAATGAGGATCATAAAGCACATACACATAAGCACACAACCACCCCCCACCCCACTCTCACACACTGCAACAAAGACAAAATGAGACAAAACTAAGAGTTTCTAGAAGGGGGAGGAAACAGAGAACAGAATGAAGATGCAAAGTAGCCTATGGGAGGTAATTTCATAGAATGTTACTGCTGAAGTCTGCCCCCGAAGTGAAGATCTATTGTGACATTAACTTGTTGCTAATGAAAGGTACCATATAATATCCTTAAAGATGTATTTGTGACAATTATTTGCTACTACACAATTCTACCAGTCAAATGTCCTAACAGATATATGACAGCAGGTCCTATAAAAGGATATAGGGAATCTGAACTGTTGGATAGAAAAGTTTTTTCCAAATAAAGCAAATTAAAACTGAGCAAAAGAAGAGAACCATGACTCTCAAAAGAAGACACACAGATGATCAGCTGGTCTATGAAAAGGAACTCAACATCATTAACCATCAGGGAAATGCTAACCAAACTACAGTGAGATGCCACTGCCACATGACTCCAGTCAGAGTGGCTGTCACCACAACAATTGAAGATAGCAAGTGCTGATGAGGCTGTGGAGAGCAGGGACTCTTAGACACAGCCGGTGGGTATGTAAATTAAATCAGCTACTGCTGAACACTGGGAATTCCTCAGGAAACTAAAATAGAGTCATGCTGTGAGTTGGTATACCACTACTGAATGTCTGCCCAAGCAATGGAGTCAGTGCATCCCAAAGATGCCTGTGCTGCACCACTGCCACATTCCCAAGAGGCGAGATGCAGGACACCTAGATGTCCACCAACAGATTAAAGAAGAATATGCAGAAGGCCATGGATGTTCTTCAGCTGTAACAAAACAGGATCCTGCCGTTTGCGGCAGCACAGATGAACTACAGGATATTGTGAACCTAGATGAGCCCAGCACAAAAAAACAAGTATCACACAATGCAGCTCACACATGGACTCTTCAAAACACAGTTTTGGAAGCAGAATGGAAGTTGGAAGGGGTGGTGCACACCAGGAGTCTCATGGAACCTGCATGCCATGCACACCTCATTACATACCAGGAATCTCAACAGGGTGGGAAGAGGCTGAGGCAGGAGTGTCTCCCTCTGAGCCACCCTGGGCTACATAATAAGACCTTCTCTAAAACCAACCAACCAAGCACACATCCAGTCAAATAAAAAAAAAAGAAAAGAAAACAAGAAGCTGGGCAGTAGTGGCACATGCCTTTAATCCCAGCACTCAGGAGGCAGATGCAGGTGGATCTCTGAGTTCGAGGCCAGTCTGGGCTACAGAGCTCATTCCAGGACAGCCAGAGTTATACAGAGAAACTCTGTCTTGAAAAAACAAGGAAAAAAGAAGAAATAAAGAGTAGGAGAATGGTCAGCAGAAGTTGGGGTGCTTAACAGAAGGTAGAGACAGTTGAGAGCTAACCCTCTACCAAATAAAACCCAAACAGATCAACAGGAATAGCCACCTGCAGCAGACCAGCTTATGGCCAGGTAACTACAGACGTGGACATGATGAATTGTCATGGCATGTAGAGCAAAGACCGAGTTCTCAACACCACACACAAAAGCACTGTGGCGTTGGCTTGTGACTGCTGGGATCTACCAGTCAATTTTCTTAGGACTATGTTTCCTTAACCCATGAATATCTATAATCAACTCTAGAAATTAGTGTTGGAAACCAAGTATATAAGACCCACAGGTGTAGCTCCGAGCTGACTCGGAGTTAGCAGGCACCAAATACAAAAACACGTCCAGGGCAACAGGAAAAGCTGTTTTCATCTCAAAACTACAGAAAGAGTAGGTATCAATTATTATGATGTAGTTTCGATGGTGTTATGAAAACAGTTGTATTAAGAAATAGCTTGTGATGCTTGATCACTGACCTATGCTCCATATACACTTTTAGAGATACATTTAAGACTTCTTGCTAAAACTTCTGTTTCTCTCAAAATAAAATATTCATGGGAGGTAGAAGAAGGCAATCCATACAGCCATTTATCCTTTATATGAATTATTGTATTTTGTTTTGATAGCACACTTTAGCAAGTATATGCTATGGATATCGCTCTGTATGCTATGAATGTGTTGCTCTGATTGTTTAATAAATAAAATGCTAATTGGCCAGTATCCAGGCAGGAAGTATAGGTGGGACAAAGAGAGAGGAGAATTCTGGGAACAGGAAGACTGAGTCAGGAGTCGCCAGGCAGACACAGAAGAAGCAAGATGTGAAGGCAGAACTGGGAAAAGGTAACAAGTCACATGTCTAAACATAAATAAGAATTATGGGTTAATTTCAGTGTAAGATCTAGCTAGCAAGAAGCCTGAGGCATTAGGCCAAACAGTTTTAATTAATATAAGTGTCTATGTGTTTATTTGAGTCTGAGTGGCTGTGGCCTGGATGGGATTGGAGAAAACTCCAGCTACAACTGTGCTTTGCTGAGGAATTCCAAGAGAAGAAGGAAGTATCAATTAGAGCTCAAAGGACCCCAGACAGCAGTGACCACCAGAACTTCACACTGGCGTCCACAGCTGTACCTAAAAACAAATATTTAAATTAATAAAATTTGTGTTTTGTTACTCTCCTAGTTACGGGTGTTCTCAACATACCTAGGGGACCAGAAAACATTGGTTTCTTCTGGTGGCCATGTCAGAGGAGCAGCAGGTGGCAATTGAAGTTCAGGAGGTGAATCCCTGATGGGTGACAGCAGCTGCCCCCGCTGGCAGCCATAGGTTTCTAACTTTTGTTAACCAGGTGGAACTGGAACTTACCTAGCCAGGAAGCAGGGACCCTCATGTAGCCATGCTCTGTTCCTTCTCCTGTTTTAGACACCAGGCACATCTCCTGGTGACTCTCCATCACATGCATTTTGGGTGCTATTTGCATGTACGCTGAGAGGTGATTGAGCAGCGAGAAGCCTTCCTGTGTCTCCCTGATTGCCTTCTGTGTGAACACAGTTCCAGCTCCAGGGCCACCCCACCCCCACAGCAGGTAGCTGGTTTTCTGCTGCAGAGGACATCCAGCCTACCTGCCCATTCTGTGTGAGTGCCCTCCCTTTCCTCCCACTTCTCTTCCCTTCCCCACTAGCAATCTTCCATTTTATAGATTCCATACACAAATGAAGTCCCAGCAACCATGCTGGTGGAGACCTGTAATCCCAGCCCCTGGAGACAGATGCAAAAGCTATGCAAATTTGAGGACAGATTTGGATATACATTGAGGCTTTGCTTCAAAAAAAAAAAAAAAAAAACCCAAAAAACAAAAACAACAACAACGACAAAAACCCCTAAAGGGCCAGGGAGAGGGGCATGCCTAGTTCAGTATCCAGCACCCCTCCCCGCCCAGGGCACCAGAACGCTGTTGGGGAGGGGGAGACCAGGATCCCTGGGGCTGAATTCTCACAGATTCAACCGTGATTCCGCAAACGTTACCACCTCAGTTTTTAAGACAATCTAATACTTCATCCTCTGTCCCCGTGATGAAGTATACACATTCTGCATTTCTTAGTTCATGGGCACTTAGGCGGCTTTCAGGGTTCAGCCTTTATGACTTAATGTCAGTCTAATTTTTTTATTAATTTTTTTCATTTATTTTACATACCAACCTTTCCCTTCCTCCTCTCCTCCTGTTCCTCCCCACAGTCTAAGTTTAATTCTAAAGTGTTGTCATTTAAATTGTATAGCCAGGTAGATATTTTACTAGGTGGTGATATTATAGGTCATTTACAGTGCTTCTTGGTCCTCCCCGCCTTTGAAGCTGCGTGGAGGTGTGTGATGTGTATGTGTGTTGTGTGTGTCGTGTAAGTCCGTCTTTGAACAGTTCTCTCCTCCGTTCCTTCCCTTCCCCAACTGATCTTACGGAATGCAGTGATCTGCACACACAGCTGAGAAGTTACAATGGAAACTGCGCACCTGTCCCTGTAACATCCACTACAGCAGCTGCTCTCAGAGAGTACGTCCCAAAGTAGAACAGACAAGAGGAACAACAAAGTAATAAACTGATCAACGATAAAATTTGATAATTTCCACTCTTTTATGACAAATTTGTGGCTTCAAAGGAGGAGATGACAGGAAGTCCCAATCAATCAAACTGACTGAAACGTAAAAGCAAGGAAAGGCACAAGGAGGTCCAGGGTGGGAGGAGTTAGTGCCCTGAGAAATGATGCAGAACTCCTTAGGGACTTAGCTTTCCATGTCTTCACCCCCAGGAACAGACTGGCTGTCTTGTTTTACAGTCAGTTTGAAAGATTTTCCACACTGCGACATTTAAAGCACACATACTCGGCTTCTGTTCCTGAAGAACCCGATTCTGTTTAGTTAGGAAGAGTGACAGAGGCTTGTGGTCAGTGGGAACGGAAGGTTCGGAACTGAGAAAGTTAGGTCTGGATAGAGCTGGTCTATGGAGCCCATGGTCAAATTCTGGGACTCTTATCAACCACTTAGAACCTCGTGGCTAGAATGCAATGCTGCATGTTTGGTTAACTGGTGAAATGTACGTTCACAGTTCACATGTCATTTCCAGTGACCAGAGGCCACACCGACTCCAAGGCTTTCTCTGAAGTGGAAAGCTCATGGAGGCTTGGCTCTGTTCATAACAGGTGTGCAACCTGGGGTCCCAGAGGAGTGTCTGAAACCATGGGTTCTCAGCAGGGTTTGTGCTCTGTTCTGGACACCAGGCAGTCGGCTGCTCACAGTCACAGGGAGGAGCCAATGGGAGGCCCCCATGTTTCTCCAAGGGTGTACAGGTATGTGGAGCAGACCCACCTGAGGTGGTGCAGATGTCCAACCCCCTCATCTATGCGTATTGATCCTCAGCATCGTCATTGTATTACCATAGCAACATAAACCCTACAAATTCCAAAAGTCCATGAGGCCAGTTCCCCTGGTGGGGACCCCACTGTAGGACAGTCGCCTATGACATAACCACATAGCACAGGAGACTCTGCAGAAAGTTTTGGTCCTTGCTACAGGACGTGATGTTGCTGCTGGTGCCCCAGCTATTTTATTGCTTACATGTGTCTTATTTTCACTCCTTTTTCTCCTTGAGGATATTTACCTTGTCTTCAGATATTCGAAGGTCAGATCCACCCTGGCCTAACTCGATAGAGAAATAATACCCATGAGCAGCAAGCCTCCCACAGTTAACCCTTTCACCCACTGGAAATACCTTAAAAAATAAAACAAAACCAGGCTCTTGGTTATCAGTGTGATCCAGTCACAGCTTAAGGAGAGCACTCTGATGTGCAGATGCTCACACAGAGGTTACAGAGAGCACATTTCAACAGGAGAGAAGAGGAGCAGGAGAGAACAGGAGCAGGAGAGAACAGGAGCATGAGAAAATAGGAACAGGAGAGGACAGGAGCAAGAGAGAACAGGAACAGGAGAGGACAGGAACAGGAGAGGACAGGAACAGGAGAGGACAGGAACAGGAGAGGACAGGAGAGGACAGGAGCAGGAGGGAAAAGGTGGCCCTGGAAGGAGTTCAGTGGTTTCCAGAACACAAATAAAATGTGCCGCTGGGGGAATCAGGAAATGAGCTGAAGAGGGCAGGGCTGGGTGAGGGGAAGACACAGGCTCACAGGAAGACTTACTGCAGGGAAAACGTCAGGGACTCAGGGCAGAAGATTAAAAAGCAAAACAATGCGGTCACTACAGATACAGCCGCAGAACAGAAAAGACGTGTCTTCTGGAGTAATGTGTAAAGGGAATACTATGGGATGGAGGAAGCCCTGTCCTCACCTACATCCAAGGGAGATGACTTTTCCTTGTGAGTGTAAACCATGAAATGAGATCTTCACATGGACTGAGAGCGGGATATAAGTGAAGGACAAGATGGATCTGAAGTTTCTGCAGCTTATTTTGGATGAATTTCCATCTA
>CABHPQ010148078.1:3229-25643 GCA_902168405.1 Peromyscus aztecus
CCCATCTTTATGGCCATTTTTACCTTTGAAAATATTTTAAAATCCTTATAGTCATTATTTCTTTTCTACAGTTAATAAAATCTTACATTTTAACTTAAACATTTCTCTTGTTTATTTTAACTAGATACAGTTGGATCAAAATCAGAATGAACATCATTTATAAAGTCAGGTTTCTGGACACAAAGAGCTGCAGTATTCTCACTCAATCACAGTGTCATTTGTGGAACTTTCACAATAGGCTTTTGTGCATCCTCTGTATCTCATTTTACCTGTTATATTTGTATGATAGGTGCTATAATGTTAGGCTTCTTTGAAGAAACTACAATTGTGATTCTTTTTTATTTAATTGGAACAATTGTTGATATGAAGTTCTTTCTGAAATGATTCATAGAGTATAACTCTTTATTAGATTCATAATATCTCAAAAATCTATCTTATTGGAAAAGGAGTTATTAAATTTTGCTATTATACAGTTTTATAGCATGGTTTTGAAAATAAAGAGGTATCAATATTGAACCATGGTAACAATGAAGGCTTCATATTAAATTAGGTATGACTCAGAATATCTTTTTTCAAGGTGGCATACTATAGCAATGATAAGACTTCAAAAACAGGAATGAATACTTTAACATTTAGCAAAAGAAAAATCAAACAAAATTACCAACTTTATATATAATTTAAACCTTTCTGGCAAAGTGGCTGAGCAAATATAATTCAATTAATTATTAAATGTTTAATACTAGCTTCATGTTCCACATTGCTTATAGTTTACTTTTGAAAATTTAAGTAGGTAACCTTAATTTTGGATGATCATATTTATCTCTTAGTTTCAATTCGGCCCCAAACTCACTCTGTAGCCAATTTTTCAACGTTTCCATCTTCCTATCTCTACCTCTTAAACACTAGGATTTGAACTTGCTGTGCCAAGCATTAACATTTTCAGTGAGAGAAAAATACAAAGGGAAGATTTGCAACAAGGGAGAACACCTGAGTTTGAATCACCAGAAGCCACCATGTGAATCTGGCAAGGTAGCACATATGTATAATCCCACTGCTCTCATAGGAAGGTGGTGGACTAAGACGAGAAGATCACCAGGGGCCCCCAGGCCAGCTTGCCAGGTACATGCAGTGGTAAAAAAAAAACAGCAAAACCAACCAAAGAAAAAATGTCTCATACAAGGTGAAAGGTAAAGACCAACCTCCATGGCTGTGCGATTCCTTCGTAGGCACACTGTCACACACACACACACACACACACATACACACACACACACACACACCACTTAAAAATGTTTATTTTAAAGATAATTCATGGTACCTTAGGTTTTAAATATAAAATTATTGGATCATTACATTTAATAAAGACAGTATCTGCATCTTCAGATGGAATATTTCTGGAATATTATAGAAGAAATAATTGCCTTGCCTATTGATTAATACATTACAAAAAATAAAATAGAATAACACTCTATGCTCTAGACTTCTCAGATAGATGCTTTTCATTTTCTTTTAGTAACCTTTTATCACAACAAAAAAACACATAGTTGAACGATGTTTAATTGGGAAATTATTAGCAACTGTCATGAGTAAAGTGACAGATAAATCTTCCAGGGTAATAATTTATATGCAGAGAAGAGAAATAAACCAAATATAAACTTCACCATATTGGGTGCACACAAACAATAACACTGAACTCATCAGACAAAAGCTGCCAGCAGGAATGTGCTAATCTGGATGTCTTGACACACAAACATGTAGCATAAGTGTGCAAATATAAAAAAAAGAAGACTTTTATTTCATGGAGAAAGTGACCACCGTATATACCAGTTTAGTCACCAGTATTTGAATAAAGCATTTAAGTCATTGTAAGAAGTAGTAGCCTGATAATTAATTTTCCTGCTTTTACACACACATACACAACTCACACCAGTGCTTATACTCAAAATATGCATGCTAAGCAGGTACTGTACACCGAGCTAAAGCTTCAAGCTCCTAGAACATGTTAGGGCTGATGTATTTTAGTTTCATAGTATATGGTTTCTGAAACACTCTTATGGTTCCCTTTCCAGAGTTACCTTCCTTCTTTTGACTAAGAGGCAGTGCTAAGTTGAAGATAAAAGTTGCTTATTTAAAGCATAGTCAAATACTTTCCTAAAACATGTTTGGTCTGACTTCAGTTATTTTTCAATAATATATTTCATTTTTGGCCTAAGTTCCTTTAAGCTCACATTCAAATTAGAAAAGGCCCAGAATTAAAGATTATGGAACATCTTGTACAATATTTGAGTAGGTATAAAAAGTTGAATGATATAGTGGAAAAGTGAAGAATATGTTAAGGCTACTTCTTGTGAAATACCTCATAAACAAAACAAAAAAGAAGAAATTGTGCACAAAGATTGTCTCTACATGACTTGTAACTCTGAGAATTTCAAAAGGATATTAGAAATGTGTGCGTGTGCGTGTGCGTGTGCGTGTGCGTGTGTGTGTGTGTGTGTGTGTGTGTGTGTGTGTGTGTGTTGGTCAGTAGCCAGGCAGGAAGTATACACAGGATAAGCAGACAAGGAGAAAAGTGGGAAGAGGACGGCTGAGTCAGGAGATGCCAGTCCGCTGTCCAGGGAGCAACATGTAATGGCACACAGGTAAAGCCACGGAACACTTGGCGATGTATAGATGAACAGAAATGGGCTGAGTTTAAGTGTAAGAGCTAGTCAGTAGTAAGCCTGTGCTAATGTCTAAGCAGTTTTAATTAATATAAACCTCTGTATGTTTACTTCATTCTGAGCAGCTGTGAACCAGACATGACACAGAAAAACATCAGCTACATGTGTGTGTCCATCTGTGTGTGTGCTTGTGTAGAGAAAATAACACAGCGACATAGAATTTATGTAGGTATTATGTCACAGGGAAAGAAGGGCATTTTCAAATTCAGGGCTAAATAATACATTTTTCTTACCTGATATCAAAAGACTTTATAATGGATGCCACATTAAATGATAGCCTAATTTCTGAGCAGAGCAAGTGCCCAGGAATACCTCAAAATCTTGCTGAATAGCAGGATGTCATTTCTGAGTTATTATTCCCTCAGTAGATTTGAACCCACTGGGTGTGAAATCTGTGGAAGTTGTTTCTAAACAGATCTTGATAACCTTATTTATTTCAATCACCAAAATTAGAAAAACTAGACTTACAATCTTTACCTAATTTGTCTATTTTTTGAAAAGGGACACTTAGCATCCCACAGTCTAACATATATATATATATGTATATAATATATATATATATATTCATATTACTTGTATAATGTCAAACTAAGAATTAATTTGACTTAAAAATAATAAGAATTATCTCTATAATAGACCTTTAAAAATGTAGCTTTCCTTAGACATATAAGTCCTCAGGAATTGTTCTAGGCTCAATGGAGTTGTCTAGGAGATTACCCCATTAAATGTAGGCAGCTTACATTTAATGACTGGCTAATGGGCATCTTTAAGGGACAGGGAATGTTTGGTATTTATGAGTTTCATATCCAAAAATATAAATGAATTGTGTAATAAAAGTATTTGTTTCAATATCCTTAGCCATCACGAAAATGCAAATAAAAACTACTTTGAGACTTCAATATTATACCTGTTCAAATGCCAAAATCAATAAAAAAAATGACTCCTCATGTTAGTCAGGATGTGGGGTAAGAGAACACTTACGTAAGTGCAAACTTGTTACAACACTATGGAAATCAGTATTACTATAATTAATGAGGCAATTCCATGTAATTTATCCGGTAATTAAGAGAGGTTTATTTCTGGGATAACTTACATCCAATAAGGGTTGGTTACAGGATCCAGGAGAGACAAAGGACTATCCAGTGGAGAACTCTGGCTTAGTGTCCCATCCAGCTTCCAGAACCACAAGGTATCCAGAAAGGCCAAACACATATGCACCTTGAGTCTTATGTGGCTCCATCTCAGCCATGCCCCAGGAGCAGGTCATAGGCAGGTGTGGCAGTTACCTGCTGTCACTTTACAGGCAATGTTTCAAGGTCAAAGCTGGAACAGCTACCCACTACAAATCAGTATGGCAATTCCTCAGGAAACTGACAATATATCTACTTCAAGATCCATCTATACTACTCTTGAGCATATACCAAGTAGGACTTTACAACCTACTACAGAGATACTTGCAAATCGAAGTTCATTTGACTTTATTCATAATAACTAGAAATTAAAAACACACTAAATGTCCATCAACCAATGAATAAATAATGAAAACATGGTACATTTACAAAATGGAATATTATTTAACTGTTACAGAAAAAAAATCACGAAATTCACAGGCAAATAGTTGCACCTAGGAAAAATTTGAGTGTGGTAGCATGAAACATGAATCTTAAAAGGTCCTATAATGAAAAATCCAGAGTCAGATATTGGGGTAAAAGCTGAAAGATCAGAGAAACAGAGCAAGCCAGCCCCAAGTTCTTATCTCTATGAAACCCTCAGTCTCAAGACCATGAGTTCTTGTTTCCTCACACCTTATATACCCTTTTGTGTCCTGCCATATTACTTCTTGGGATTAAAGGTGTGTGTCACCACCTGCCTGGTTCTGTTTCTCTCATGTAGCCCAGTGTGGCCTAGAACTCACAGAGATCCGGATGGATCTCTGCCTCCCAAGTGTGTGCCACCACTGCCTGACCTCTATGTCTAATTTAGTGGCTGGCTCTGTCCGGATCCCCAGGCAAGCTTTTGTGGGGTGCACAATATATCACCACATTAGCAGATATCTAAAGACCAAATATGTTCTGTGTTATATGTGGATGTTAGCTTTTAAGCTTTTAATATGTGGGCGATAATCTGTATAACCACATAGTTTAGGTAACTAATAAGTGACTTGAGTGGAGTAGAGAATCTCCCAAGGAAAGGGAAATAGATATACAGTTAAGGAGAGACTGGGGAGACTGGAGTGAGAGGATTAAATGGGGAAGGATGGAAGAAAGGGGTAAAGGAGGAAACATGGGGAAGGACAAGCAACACTAAGGGTCAATTGTGGGACCATATGGAAATCTACTACTAAAGGAGCTTCCATATACATATATACATAATACATATATATATATATATATATACATATATGAAAGAAATCTAGATGTAGTCACCAAAGAATGGGGGAGACAGTGCCACACCAGAAGTTTTACATCACCAAGTGAACATTCCATTACCAGGAATGGTGGTTGTGTCTAGTTGAGTTGTTGCCAAAGGGTTGCTATGGAGACTCTCAAACAGCTCAGGGTATTACAAAATACGGTTGTTTTGCTAAAGGGATACAACAATCAAATGACTCCTTATGATATTTTCTATACACATAGATGAGTCCTTTGCACCACCACCTGGAGAGAAGCTTCTTTTTGTATTACGTAGAAATTAATACAGAAACACACAGTTGAACAAGCTACAGAGAGTGAGGGATTAGGGAGCACATAGTTCTAATTGCATTGTCTTCATAAAATCCACCCCTCTGGGCTCAGGGATCTATGCAAAAGAGGAGAGAGAAAGATTAGAAGAGCCAGAGGCAAAAGATGACTCCAGGAAAATTATATTCCAGACAGAACAAGAATGACGCACATACCAACTCACAGAGACTGTAACAGCACACATAGTTTCAGGGCATTAAAGGTCCTTGGTTATTTTGAAATTTCTGGTGAAAACAAACAAATACACAGATATCTGTACTAGATGCTTCATTTGATTCCTTTAAGTATATTCCCAAGTGTGATATATCACTACATCGATAATTTTAATTTTTAAGATTTTCCAAACTACTTTAGACTAATTTGCATTCTTAGTCACTGGACTAATTTACATTCCCATCAACAGTGTACAAGCCACCACGTTCTTGCCAGCATTCTGTGTTCTTTCCAATCATTCTAACCAGAATGAGATGGACTCTTAGTCCAGTTTTTATTTTCATTTTAGTGACATTTTAGGTGATGATTATTTCCTATGTACATTTATACAACTTTTGTGTTTCTTTTGATAGGTGATTTGTGTTCATTTGCAACATTTACACTTAAAACAAATCAGACATGGGATAACGAACATCTCTCATGATAGTAGCATGAATCCTTCATGACAAAATCGTTCTCAAGACTTAATCACCTCTTTAAAGGTGTGATGTCTCAGCTGACCTGAGCTCATGGGAGTTCACAGGCTCTAGAAGGACAGCTAGGGAGCCCGCAAGGCACCAACCTAGGCCCTCTGCTTGTGGGTGACAGTAGTGTAGCTTGGTCTGTTTGAGAGACCCCTAGCAGTGGGACCAGGATCTGTACCTGGCACAAGAGCTGGCTCTTTGGAACCTACTCCCTATGATGGCATGTCTCTCTCAGCCTTGATGCAATGGGGAAGAGCTTGTTCCTGCCTCAACTTGATGTCCCATGCTTTGTTGACTCCCATGGGGGAGGTCTTACCCTTTTTGAAGAGTGGATGGGGGAGATAGATGGGATGGGGGAGGGAATGGGAGGAAAGGTGAGAGGGTAAACTATGGTTGGTATGTAAAATAAATAAAAAAAAACATTAAAAAGGGGGGATATCTCAACATTGTTACACTGGGAGTTAAGCATCTGTCTTTGCAGAACATATTCATATCTCAGCAGGTTCCTAAACACTACCAGAAAATGTGTTAATCAAATTGAACCAAATGTATTTAATAAAATATAGGTAGAGGAACTAACTTGGTGTTATCTCAGAAAAGGCTAGTTGAATGAAGATGTTGTTTAGGGTTTCAGTTTCTGCACGCAGGCAGCTTAGTCAGTGCAGGGCCTTGTATGCAAAATAGTCATTGTGGACATTATATATGGCATCATAAAGATTCAGAACTTTACAGATGTGTAGCTTTGAAAGGAAATTTTGCCAAGTAAAATGTTATTTGGCCAGCCAGTTATTTACCCAGGTAAACATCCTCAGGTTCTGAGAGTAGAGATATTTGCTCAAGTAACAGAAATATTTATCTGTTTATATTGGTTCTAGCCAATTTCCTGAGGCAGAGAATGAAGTAGTGGATCTATACTCTAATATTTCTAAAGAAGAAAAATTTCTAAAACACATGATAAGGTCATATTGACAAGTATACACATAGGTTGCAGTCTTAAATATTAATCTATGTAAGTTACGGTGTTTAATTTCTCAGAAGCACCAACAGTTTTTGTAATCTAGCACCCATTGTTATATTTTTATATGTATTTAATTAACATGTAATTATATAACTTTTCCCTTCCCTTTCCTCTGGCCCTTCCAAAGTCCCCCCTCTTCCATAAACCTCTCAGTCTCAAATTGATCACCTTTTCTTTCTTTATATATTGTAACAAATATATGTGTGTATGTGTGCACAGATATGTAAATACATTGCACTGTGTTCATATTTTATTTCTTTTGAAAATATATGTCTATTAATATTGATATCAGTATTTAATGAAGTAAATGAGGTGATAATCCATGCTTTTATAACAAGGTTATACTTAGAAATATGAGACATGTGGTTTTTGCAAGATTTTATATTGAGTTACCACACAATGTTCTAAAGACAAAATATTACATATAGATTTAGGGTATATATAGAAATATATCTCTATCATTTATACATGTATCTACAAAATTATCAAATATTTACTGAAACAGAGCCACGTCCATTCTTTCACACATTATTAATGATTCATTTGTATTTCAGCAATCTGGGGGAGATACACAAGGGACCTTGTATTCTCCATACTAAATTATTTGATGGCTATTTCTTTACAAAAAAGAAAACATTCAGCAATCCCCCTTTTGATAGATTAAGTTAATTAATAAAATTTAAGTTTATGATAGAAGGGGTTCATGAAAATACATGTAATTAAAAAGAAAAGTAATGATTAATGGAACATAAAATATGACTTTTGCTGTAATTTTTTCAATGTTATAATAAAGTATATAATTAAAAGAACATGTCTTATTGTTATTAATGTCTTAAGACTGAACTAGTGTTCTTGTGACTACAATGGTTGATTGATTGATTAGAACTTCAGTAATGTGGAGAGGTGGGAGTGTTACAATTCCAGAGCTAAATTATCATGGGATATCTTTGACACTCTCTGATCCCCCCCCAATACTCTCTTTAATAGCCACATATTGACTACTTCTGTCTGTGAGGTAACATTCTTGAGACAGGTGAATCCTTTGAAATATATAAACATATGCATATCTTCTACTAACCCCCCAACTGATGTGATTGGAAAATATGTGAGGTCTATCAGAGATGTCCCTCCTTTTCTGTTACCTGTCTACTTTTGTATCTACCAACGTGCCTGAAAAACATACTGATTTTAATTTGCTTTTGTGGCATTACTTTGAAACTTTATAAAATCATTATCTCATTGGTACAATACAATGGGATAAGAGAAATCTACACTTCTAGGCCTGAATTACTTGTGTTTCCTTTCTGAAGTGAGACCTGTTTTATGTTGACTAGACTAGGATAAACATTTTTAATAATCAAAATATAATTCCTAATCCAAATTGTAGCACACATCTATGATCTCAGCATTTGGGAAGCAGGGTCATAAGGATCATGAATTCATGGTCAATTTTAGCTGCATAAATTGGGAGTCAGCATATGTTCTATATTTCAAAGCAAAACTAAGTAAAGTGGATAATTTCCAAGATTAGAATAAGCACTAGTAGGACAATAAAATATACATTATGAACATGTAGCATGAAGAAAACAGTTTTAAAAATATTAAAACGAAGTATCTTGTCTCTAAAGAACTATGTTCATACAACATTTTAATGTTTTATTTGAATGTTATATAGAAAGAAGGACAATTTCCCTGTAAGATATTCTTATGAGAAAGTATGTGTTATTTAAATTGAGTATTGTTACTTATGCAAATCTGTATTCTAGAAGGCCTAATGAAGCCACTAAGATTAAGCCCCCAAAGATGTGAAATCAGCTCAGCAAATGTAGTATTTCTCCAAGAACGTCTTGCATGCATATTTCATATTTGGAAGAAAGCTTTGTGAGGTAATCACTTGCCCTTTCCATGATATTTCAGGAGGATGAAAACAAAAAGGAAAAAAAACATAAAAGGCAGGCCCCAAACAACCCTTTGAAAGCACATCTGGGGAAGCTCCAAGAATGTAGTGGTTGTTGAATCTTGTTTACATATTTATAAGCTGGATGCTTCTCAGACGGTACAAATTACAAGATTCCACTTTTTTGCTCTTCAGATATTCAGTCTTTGGGCCTAAACACTTCATACCTTGTAAGAAAAGTCAATTTAAAAGCAAAACTGAACACCTTGGAACATTTTCTAAATAAGCATTGAATGTCACCATTGCACACAGACTGATTCCAGCCCATCTTTGAACATATGTACAGACACACTCAGACAGTGTTATCAGAAATATATACAGGAGAAAACTACCAGAATGCTAGGCTAGGAAATAGTCTTGTAAAATAATGCCCAGTTTGCTGTTTGTGTGAAGTGCAGTGAGTCTTACCTGTGCTTTGAAGTTAAACCTAGATGTTTTTCTACTTCATAACATTTTTAAAAATCTATGAATGGAAGCTATGGCCAAATGTTTTGAATCCCCCAATGCTTATTTGTTATTTAACCCTTACTATTATGGCAATATGGTTTGAATGTGCTACCCTCAAATTTTAAGTGCTGGAAACATAATTCCAAAATTAATATCTGGCTAATATTTGGAGGCAGAGATTTTTGTAGATTATTTGGTTTACGTTAGATCTTAATAATGAGGCACCAGATGGTGTGAGCCACTGTGTAAAGGAAGGAAAAGGGCTGACCTAGTGTACTAGCTCTCCTGTTGTGCTAGGACTTCTCTAGTATCAGACAGCAGGAGGAAGCTTCTCACTAGGTACCAGCATCTTTTTATTAGGCTTCTCAGCCACTAGAACTGCAAGTGATAAAAATATAAAAATAAACTTCCAGCCTCTCATGTTCTGCTATAGCAATGTAGAATGTATGCAGAGACAGTATTGAGAGATTCAGCATCTGGGAAGATAAGTAGCCCAAGAAGGTAGAGCTCTCACAAATGGGATTCATTCTCTCATAGGAAGAGTCCAGAAAACTTGCTGCCCTCTGTGTGCCCTGTGATAATGTAGCAAAAAGTATGCAGTGTGAAACATACAGGTCCTCAGCAGAATCCAACCATACCATCTCCCGATAGCTTCTACTTTCATAAATGAAGCAGTCAATATTCTGGAGACCTGGAACCATTACAAGTCCATAACATTGTTTGCATCCATTATAATATAATGACTCATCTAAAAACATCAAAATGTACTGGTTCAATATAACAAAAGTATTCCTTTTGCTCAAGAAGAGGCCTGTATTACAGAGTTCATTGTTACAACTTTCCCTACATGGTAACTTTGAGATGCACCTACTAAAGGTCACAGGATCTTTCATTTCTAATGATAGGGGAGGAAAGTTGGATGATTTTAAAGGACATTTTCAATATCTGCAGTATAGAAGTAGATGTTTTTACTTTTATTTCCATTGACTAGAACACACTGCAATCCCTTACTTATCATTAAAGAAGCTTCAATTCTGCTAGCCTAGCAAGAATATGACAAGAATATGTCAATGTGATATTATTAGAGCATTAGTATATGTTATAAACATTTGCCAGCTATTGGGTCTAGGAAGATGGCTCAGACGTTAACAGTTGTGGCTTCTTTTCAAGAGTACCTGTATTTAGTTTTCAGGCCCCATGTGGCAGGTCATAATTGCCTGTAACTGATGCCCTCTTCTGGCCTCTGTGTGCACTGCAGGCACATGTTTTCTAGACATACGTGAAGACAAATCATCCACATAAACAAAAGAAAAAGAAATCAAGCTTTTAAAAAAGGTTTTTGCCAATATTGAAAATGATAAGTACAAAGATGCATGAAGAACCTAAGGGTTAAAACATTTCAGCTCTCCACTGAATACATTAGTCAACATCCTGCCTCTTAAAGTAGGAACATGAGTGAGCTTTGGAGCACACACTAATATTTCTTTGATCATAAAATTTATTTTAAACTTCATAGTTTTTTTAGTTATAGCCTGTGACTTATTGATATCGGATTCAATATAAGAATGTCTCTTCTTCAATTTAAATTCCTAGTGTGCTTACTCAACCCTTTATGAAAACCTGGTTGAAGAATCACAGTTAAACAAAAATGAAGAAGGAATTTGAATGGTTAATTAATAAGCTTGATCTGTGAAATCCAAGTCTAGAGAATTTAGGAATTAGAGTTCAAGAGTGGCACATATTTATTTTTATCTAGAATGAGTTTTATGTAGCTTGCAAACATTAGAGATGCAATTTCATTTTTCAATTGATCTATCTGTATGGATGACAGACTGTAGGCATCCCCTTTTTAAAACCTGCTGATCGTTCCTTATACATCCACCTGTATATTCTCAGTCTCATGGTAATCTTAAATAAATATTCAAAGAGCCCACAGGTATTTCTTTCTTTGCCTGTTTGCTTCAAATGTGCACATACTATTTCAGAATTCAAAACCTGAAATGATGATTTATGTCACGTGACACTATTTGTGTCAAAGAAAATATTGAGTAGTCACTAAGTCCTCCCAACACCATCACCAAATGGAACTTCTAAATTTATGTCCACAAAACATAAAACTTGGAGGAGAATGCACATGAAACATTCTCACATTCTATCTTTACTAGCCAGATTATTTTCCACTTAGGTTAATAAAACTAGTGTGAAAGGTTAATAAAACTAGTGTGAAAAATCTAAGTATACTTATTGTTTCTTTAACTGTGTCTCACTCTTTGAGTCCATGACAATAATCAAAGTATAATTAAGCTAGATTTTAATTCACTTTAATTTCCTACTTTCCATAAGTGCTAATTTTATAGGATTATTGAAATTTTAATCTACTTTTCATTTCTAAGCTACACTCTCAATCAGTAGTTTATCTTCACTATATAGTTTCTCTATTCCTTTTTTGAGACATTATATCTGATCCTAAATCTTCTACAGGACATATCTTAACATTGCATGTTAACAATTATAAACACAAAAATTCCCATTGATAAGACACAACTGAATTGGACTTTAGCCTGCACCCTACCTTAGAATAATGAAAAACAAAAACAAAGCCCCAAAGTGATTTTAAATTTACAATGATAAGACAACTCCTAGGCATACATACTTTGGTTATAAAGACTACTCTGAGCAGAGATAGAATTCTTGTAGTATTTATGAATGAAAGCTGGTAAATATTTATTTTATTCTATGTGACTCAGTTATAAATTTACATATGTACATGTCTGTGCTTATGTCTAAGAAAATGTGATAACAAAAGTAAGATATTTGCATTGTCAGTACTAAATGTGATAGCATGAAATATGTAAATATATGCACACACACATATATACATATATATATATATATATGGTTATCAATTACTCAATAGATAATATGACAAAGTTATTTAGCATGCTTGAATCTAAAGATATTCTTTTTAAAAACACTATTTTACATTTAGTACAATTTGATCATATTTTTTCTTCACTCCCATCTCCTCTCAGATCCTCCCTACCTCCCTAACTACCCACTTTATATACTTTTTCTCTTTCTCTAAAAACTTAGTAAAACTAAAAGCAAGCAAAAAAATATTTTCTTTGACTGAACTATCAATTTTTCCTATCTTGCCTTCAAGATCTGAAATTATCTCTTTTATATCTTCTAAATTATTGGCAAAACTTACCTCTGAGATATTTGTTTCACTTTCTGAGTTTTCTAGTATTAATTTTCTTTTAGTGAATCAACTGCTTTGCAAATTTCTATTTCCATGTTGTGACTTGTTTTCATTATTTTAGTAAACTTGTTTTCACAGTATTTATTAAGGCATGTGTTCATATATGCTTTAAGGTCCTTGAGCATATTTATAATTGCTAATTTGAAGTCCATGCTTTGTGCTTCTCTCAAGGCCAGTAGGGTGGGTAGATTCTGGAGGATGCATGTTGTCATGATTAGTCATGCTTTTGTTTTTATGTTGGGATCTAGGCATCTTGTTGTACACTATTGAAGTGTTTCTTGGTGTAGACATCTGGCCTTGTCTTTGTTGGGTGGTTTTTCTAGTCTTTGTCTGCTGTTGCTCACTGTGGGTCCTAGACAACTGATGCAGTTTTCATTCTCTAACTCCAAGCCTAGTATGATGCCTGTGGGCTCTCTGTTTACAGTGGTTCTGTCAATCTATGGGGAGTCACAACGGAATGAAGATGTGCTAGAAGGAATAGCTGAATGTGTCAGATGGACCAAATTGAGATGATCCTTGACTCCTGGTCCACACTAATGGGACTAGTCCCAAGGGGAACAGTATCCTATCTGATTTGAAGATATAGCTATTTATTTGTACTTTTCCCTTAAGTCTCAAGAAAACAGAGATCACTTCAATCTTTAAATATAAAAGTATCACAAAGAAAATCTAGATTTATTAGAGATTAAAGTGAAATAGAAAGTAGGGAGAGTAATAGGAGCAGGGAAATGTATGAAACCAACTTAAGATATATCTCTGTAGATCTCAATAGCTGGAAGAACTTTTGACAATCTTGAGTCTATTTAAATTTTTCTTGGTACCAAATGTTTACATTGTAATTTATTATCTGCAATTTTCATCTGTAAAAGATATATTATTTCATATATTTTGAATGAGGTAAAAATACATGAAAACAAAATAAGCCCTAACTTAATAAGTTTGTGACATATCTTATTTTGGGCCCACTATTATTCTTCTGAAGGAGAACAGAACAAAATTGAATACCTCTAATATTTTAAAAATGGTATTGATTTGTCTTCAGAAGATAGCATTTTAAATTACTTTCTCTTAAATACCACATTACTTGAAATTAAAAGGTATTATTTATGTTTTGGTATAGGCATCACTGATACATATGCAACAGAAATAATATGGAAGCAAAAGAATTTAAGTAGTCCCAAGGGTATCTCAATACTGAACTTTGGAAGATTGCTTTTTCCCCCCTCTGGATAGATGAGATCAGGCGAAGAGCTGATTGAAAAAGCTTCATATAAATTAAGACACAGTGGCTAATTCAATAATTGTGTTAGATAAATTTTAGAAGAAGAACTGTAATAATATTTCTATGCACAGACTTTAGAGGCGAGAGAGAGAGAGAGAGAGAGAGAGAGAGAGAGAGAGAGAGAGAGAGAGAGAGAACTGCTGAGAGCTAGTTTGGAAAAAAAACAAATTCGATACTAAGCATTTTAAATTTAAGAAATGATGCAGCATTCTAAATTGCATCCTGAAGTATCAGCTGGAAAAATGAAGCTAAAATATCACAGTAGGTTCAAACCTGCTCAGAGAGATGAGACTCTTTTACACAGAAGTGAAATTTTAAGCCTTTGTCGAAGATGTGCGGTAAAAGGGCCAGCCAAAGAAACACACCCTGACCCTGAGACCTGAGCCAATTCACTGACCTTGAAACTAGAGCCAAAAGGTTAAAAAAAGGCCAGGGAAAGATACACACTTTGACCCTGAAACCAGAGCCAAAGAAATACAATCTAACTCAGCACAAAAACTAACCAGTCCTTAAGTACCAAAAACAACCAATTCCTGAGCATGAAATCCAGCTCATCGCTGAGCTTCTTCAAACTCAGGGATTGAAATCTGTCTAATTCCCACTCTGGAAATCTTCATTCTGGAAAAACTCAGCCCCTAAGAAGCCCTGCATAAGCCCTGTACCTGTTCACTTTGAAGTTGCCTTTTTCCTCCCTGACAGAGGCAGCCACTCCTGGATTCCTTCCTCCCAGCATCTTTTGAATGAGGTTTGGATAATGACCTTCTTTCACCAGAGTGGAGCAGAGCAGAGAAGTAACAACTTTGGCTGGAGCAGGAGCAGAACTGCTACATCCCTGGGGCAGGGGGATCATTCCCCACCAGAAGAGAGCTGTAGGTATTGCCTGGCTTCCAACAGCCACAACATGTTTCCCTTCAAAGCCAGGTACAGCCTGGCTTCTGATGGCCAGGATACCTTTCCTTCCAGAGCTGAACACTTACAGTAGTTGCATTTTTTAGAATTGGTTTATCTAAAAAAAAAGAAAAAAGAAAAAAAAAAGAAACTTGTGAAATACATCTTGTTCAAAATTCAGGTACTTAAAAAACAAACAAACAAAAAAAAAAAAACAGGATGACCATTGAGATAAAAGTCTGAAACTAATGAAAATATGAAGAGCTAAGATCAAATTTAAAAATAAAAAAGGTAACTTTCGAGAGGTTCCAGGACTTTAGTACTTAAGCCTAAGGAAATGCTTTGAGTTGGCTATTTGCTCAAAAGTATTAAACAAAAGAAAAATGTGAAATATGAATCAGAAATATCAAAGAAATGCATGCACTTTCATACATAATGTCATTTTTCTTGAATTATCTTCAAGGTCTTTTGCAATGAATTATGGCAAGTTAAAAGTATATTTGATGATTCTTTTGGACACTGCTCAGAGCTTCTACCAAATGCCACTCATTCTCAGTGCTTACATTCAAAATTGATGGACCATGATAAAAATCCTTGTGTATGTGATTGCCTTTGGATAGCCAGGTTCATGGGAAAAGAGGAAATATGTTGTGAATTCTCAAAAGATATACCGTTATTTCTAACCTGTTGTTATAAAAAAAATACAGGAAGAGGACTGGATCAGTCCTCTGTAGATTGGGGAATAGTAGAATATTTGCTATGAAGGGGAGAAATAGAAAAATAGGTTGAGGAGATTTATCTGATGAGGGAGGGAACAGAAATTCAGAGGGAGAGGAAGACGTGTGTGAGGGTAACAGCATAAAGGATGTTTGAAAAAAAAAGCCACAGTGAAATTTATTATTTATAACTACTTAAAATTGAAAATAATATGCACAAGTTTATCTATCATCTATCTATCTATCTATCTATAATCTATCAATCATCTACCTATATATCCATCTATCATCTATCTATAAAATAAAAAATCTATTTACCCATCTACAGTTTAAAT
Source organism: Peromyscus aztecus (assembly GCA_902168405.1). Lineage (NCBI taxonomy): Eukaryota > Metazoa > Chordata > Mammalia > Rodentia > Cricetidae > Peromyscus > Peromyscus aztecus. Next base: position 19,273 of record CABHPQ010148078.1, read on the forward strand.
GAAGCAGCATAAGACAACAATGCTCCACAAAAAGAAACAAACCAACCACACAAACAAAATACATAGACTATCTGAGAAAATCCAGTGCCAGGCCAGAGGAACTTCATTTCAAGTTATTGGTGAGGAGAGTCTAAAAGGCGCTCAAAGCAATATGGGCTATGACCATTGCCTTTGATATTTTCCATAAAATGAAAGAGCCTATTGTTGAAGACATTACATACCTAGAACACAGTAATACCAGAAATCATTCTGGATCTGACCTGAAAGGCTCCACATTATTAGCTCTCCCAGTTTCAGAGAAAACCATGTAAGCTGCCAACAGAGAGCAGCTTTTAATATTCCATTAAATATAAAGTCATGGGTCCCAACTGTGACCAGTACAACAGGATTCCTAAAAATGCAGGACTCTCACATATATCCTAGGGATAGCCAACAGATACCTAATTGTACTTAGAGCTTGCTGAGGAGAGACTTCATCCTTTCATAGTAAATTTAGCTAAATACCTGTGCTGGTAAGACCACAGAATCTAGAGGAAAATATTCCTTCCCTAAATGTTCCTTCCCTAAACCGGTACAAACTTTACCTGCATTTAAACATTTGTTCTTACATCGACAGGTAAGTACAGCTCTCACACCTCATGAAAGAGATTTTTTTGTTTTTATAACACATGGAGATAAGTATGGAAAGCCACAACTAGTCAAAATACAGAGACTGACTGACGGTTGGGTGACGGCCCCCAATGAACAGTTACAGCACACCGCCTAGACTTAGCAGTGAGGACACATCAGAGCAGAAGGGTCGTAAGTTTGTAAGCGCCAAAAGAACAGGGCATCTGCTGCAGGATCATTTCTTTCAGAAGGGGAAAAAAAAAGACAGACATTAAGTATGGGGCATGGGTGGATCTCTGAGGTGTTGATGGAGGAGTGAAGGAAGGAGAGTAAATATACTGTATGGAATTCTCTAATGGAGCACAGCGCATATCTTCCAAATTTTGCATAATAAAATGTAATAAACTAATGGCATATGCAAACAAGATTGACAGAGCAAACTTATTTCATTATTGAAAAGATATGTAAATATGACTTTTTATTGTGGCTTTTTAGAATCGGTTTAATGTTTAGACATATATAAGTGTCTCTAAGCGCTCAGCTCATTTTTGTGTTACTTAGCCCCTGTCAAACTGGATCTTGATCAGGTATTAACAGTCTGACCTCTCTGGACTCCATTCTGAGCTCTGTCACTTTTAGAACATCGTTATTCTTCAGCCATGACTAATGCCACCCTTGCAGCCACCCATTATTTTCTAAGTTTGTAAAAACTTATTCATATAAGTTTTTAATGTCCACCATTGTATCAGCTGCCAGTCACTGTGTTTATACCATGAGAACAAGGAATGCTGCTGTATTTGTAGAACTTGTTCAATAGCTATTTAGTATGCGTTAATGAACTAAGGAAAACACAAAGGAAAGAGCCTTTTCTCTATAATATTATCTGTGTTTCACATTGAGGCTCCCAATCCATTTATTGATGTCATTTAACTATGGGGACAAAGACATGAATTTAAGCACGCTATCTTATTACTTGAGAGGTGAGACAGGATGGTCAGGAATACAAAGGCAGCATAGGCTACATTTCAGACCTTGTCTCAAAATAAAACCAGCAAAAGTAAATAAATATTAGCAAAGAGAGCATAAGACAGATATAATTACATTACTATGATATTACAAATTTTACATTAGTATTCACTTTGAGCATAAAAGCACACTTGCTCCTATCTCTTCTTCCATCTTTTCACTGCTTTAATCCTAAATGACAATGTCAAAGAAACCAAAAATATTCATTCAGTTTTGTTCTTAGCATTGTTTTGTTCATCTCTATATGATACTAATTATTCTACTGAAGCATATCTTTTTTCTCAAGTTTTCAATTATATTTCTTAAAAATCCATTATTATGAAAGTATTTGATAAATTATATAGGTGCACTCATAATACTATCATCAGGTTTTGCAACAAAATAGCAGGTTATAAAATTAACACACATAAATCAATAACCTGTCTATTTACAACTGACAAGCACAGTGAAAACGGAAATAATTCAATTCACATTAGCGACACAAACACAACTCCCTTCCAAAAAATGGAAAAACAGCAACTGAGAATTAACCTATCCAATGAAACAAAAGATAACTACAATGAAAATTTTTTGATACTGAGTAAAGAAATTGAAGAAGACACTAGAAGGTAGAGGGACATGGTTGTGCTCATGGCTGGATGAAATCAGGGTGTCTATTCACAGACATATTTACTTTTTACTTTTTATGTGTGTATATGAACATGGTGTTCGGGTTACCTGTGGGCCATCATAAGTGCTACAGTTATGTGGCTGCTGGCGATCCAAATTCTACCTCTCATGCTACCCTAAAAGTGCTTTATCCACTGAGCTATGTCCTCAGCCTCAAAGTTGTACTACTATTACACAAAATTACCTTGAAATTTAATCATTGAAAATGACTATTGAAACTTGACACATCACTTCAAGCAAGATTTACTATTTGGCTATGTGCTAAAGCTGGATTAATCTTCATTAATAATAAATTTAGAGAGCCATTTTTTGCCAGAAATAAAATATTTTTCCTTACAAGAATATATTTCATGATTTTCTCTCTAATATTCACTCAGCAATCTTTACCAGCCTTCCCTTCAATCCAGTAAAGGAAACTAAATCTTGTTCAGCCACTGTTTGAGAAATGTAAAACTGGGAATATTGGTCATTCGTATGTAGATTTAGAAAAAGTTACATGTGGAGAATGTTCCTCTAGTACTTTTTAATCTCCTGGTTATTGTATCTAGGATGACATCTATGAATGAGGAAGTGCAACACACGCAGTCCAAGGATTCAGGAATTCAGGAGGTGGAGGTAAAAGAATTAGAATTTCTTTCTTTCTTTTTTTGTCTTTGTTTTTGTTTGTTTGTTTGTTTTTGTTTTTGTTTTTTGTTTTTGTTTTCGAGACAGGGTTTCTCTGTGTAATTTTGGTATTTTGGTGCCTGTACTGGATCTCGCTCTGTAGACCAGGCTGGCCTCGAACTCACAGAGATCCCTCTGGCTCTGCTGGGATTAAAGGCATGTGTCACTGCCGGCTGGCTGAGAATTAGAATTTCAAAGCCATATTCAGGTGAATAGCAAGTTTGAAGTTAGCCTGGGCTAAATGAAATACTGTCTCAATTAAATAATGAATGAATGAATGAATGGATTGTTTTCAAAATGCCTAGATAAAGGAATAAAGGCTTTTTTAAGATGGCAATTTGAATATAATGATCAGAGAAACTCAATTTTGTAATACAATTATAAACTCAATAACTTGAAGCTGTTTCTAAGCTTCTGTGGTTACAAATTTGTCTTCAAAGGGTGACATCAACTTTGAGACATAAAATATTCTAGAATAAAAGTTTAGAAATTTTTTCTTTAAGTTATAATAAAGTTATAAAATTTCTTGAAAGCTAATTGAATGCTGATGAGACAATGAGACAGAAGCACATTGTAATTACTGAATATATTTATAGTGAATTTGTAACTTGAGAATTAGGGTAATTATCGAGTTTCCTGTAATAACTTTCATGTGTAGCCCCTGTTGTTTTTGTTAATTAGAATTATAACTAAGTTATCAAGAAACAATGCATATTTTCTCAAAATTTTAATTAGTTTAAAGAAACTAGGATGCATTTGCTAAGGAATTATTTAAAATTACAATTGTGGCTGCTTAAAGTGTATAAATTACTGTAGTAATTCTATGCATATTTTATTGTATTAATTCTAAGTGAAGATAGAATTATTATAAAATAATCAGCATTTCTATTTGCTGCTTTTGTGTGTTGCCATATCTGTTTACCTGGAAACTTTCAATTACTTAATGATTTATTGAAAAAAAAAACATTTCTTTATCAGAATACAAACTTTTTGAATTCATATTGTAATTTTATCTTAAATTTAATGGTTGAGAATTTTATACATACATCCAATGTGTTCTGATCAAATCTTCTATTCTTTATCTTCAACTTCTCCCACATCCAACTCAACAATCTCCTCTCAAGTTGAAATACCCTTTTTCACATCCACTGGGTCCACACAGTCCTTCTGGGATGCACCTGGCTGTAGTGTCATTCACTGCAAGATTGGCAGTGTGTGAGGGTCATATCATGAAGTAAGCTGATACTGTTCTTCTGAAAGCCATCACCTGCCGAATGTCCTCACTTAGGGTTGAGACTTTATGAATTTTGTGCATGCAGTCATAGCCACTGGGAGGCCCTGTGAGTAGCACTCCTGTCAGACCTTGAAAAATCTTTTGCAGCAGTCTTTCTCCTCCGTTACAATCTTTCCACACCTCTTCTGTGAGTATAGCTGAGCCTTGGGGAAGGGCTCAGGACACGGATGGCCCATGGAGTACTGATTACTCCATAGTCTTTCTTTCTTTTTTTTTTATTTAATTTTTTTTTTCATTTTACATTCCAATCATAGTTTTCCTTCCCTTCCCTTCTCCTGCTCCCCCCCATTCTCACCTCCCCCATCCCCCATTCACTCCTCAGAGGGGGTAAGCGCTCCCTTGTGGAGTCAACAAAGTCTGGCATACCAAGTTGAGGCAGGCCCAAGCCCCTCCCCACTTCATTAAGGCTGATCAAGGTTTCTTTAAGCTAAAATTTAATTGGTTGTGAGTCTGTCTTAACCACCATCTGATGATAAAAAAAAAAAAAATGTCTCTGTTGAAGTTTGAGAACTTCACAAATGTTTGGGTATAAAGGTAAGTATTTAGAAAGCATTTAATACTATGTGCTTGTGTTTGCTAGTTTTATGTAAACTTTACACGAGCTAGCCATTTGGGAAGTTGGAATGTCAATTAAGAAAATGCCCTCACCACATTGGCCTGTGGTCAAGCCTGTGGATCACTTGATTGGTAATTGACATGAGAGGGAGGGCCCAGCACACACTAGGAAGTGCTACCTTGGGTGGTGGTAGGCCTTAAACCTTGTTGGAAATTGATGTGTTACTTCCATAGCACTGTTAGCATTATTACAACAATGGATAATTCTTTTTTTTTGTATTTTTTTATTAAGAAATTTTTTATTCATTCCATTGTCATGGCGGTCATTATCGTGCTTCTCAGGACTCACTGCTGGACTGGACTGCTGATTACTTTTCTCCCCCAGTAGTGAGAATTCTGGTTTGGACTTTCTTTAGAATAGCCATGATTTTCTTGACTTCTATTTTCATCTCCTGCATTGTCTTCCTCATTCCATTCTGTGTTTTCCTGGCCTGTATTATGTCCTCTTTGGGTACTTTGAAAAAAAAATATCTATATCTATATCTATATGTGTGTGTGTGTGTGTGTGTGTGTGTGTGTGTGTGTGTATCACAACTATTTTGAATTCATTGTCTTATGTACGATCGAAGTTGTTTTCCTCGGTGAACATAACTATGAGTGTACTTATTATTTGAGGAGACATATTGCTTCAGATTTAGATTGTAAAGTGGTGTTTGTGTGTGTGTGTGTGTGTGTATGTGTGAGATGTGGCCTGATTATCAAAGCTTAGGTCATTGGTCAGTCTATCTGTCCTATCTTTATGTGAGGTAGCTCTGACTTGTTCTGCTTCTCTAATCTTCCAGCATTCACCCCAATACCTGGCCTCAGGTTTGATTTTATTAATAGGTAGCTTTAAGATTCATGCTACATCTGGCACCCAACACGTGGTACGAATTCATGAAAAAGCTGCTTGCCTGTGGCCTTTCAGGCCCCTGCTCAGACCCGAGCTACACTTTGCCGGTTGTGGTGGCGCACGTCAGTAGGATTTACTGAAGGAGGCAGAGGCAGGAGGATCCCAAGTTTGAGGCCAGCCTAGGAGGCTTGCTAAGGAGAAGCTTCGACCGGGGCCCAGCCACAAACAGGCGCGGTGGGACTATGGAGGCAGTGGCTGCTGCTCAGAGTTGCCGGCTGCTTCTCATCATGTTGGTGACGGTGGTGATGCTGCTACCTGGGATGAAGGGTTTACTGCTGTTTGTTCAGAGAAGAATTGCCAGGACCATCGTGTTACAAGAAAGCATCGGCAAAGGTCAGTTTGGAAAAGTATGGCAAGACAAATGGTGGGGAGAAATTGTCGTGAAGATTTTCTTTTCTAGGGAAGAAAGTTCATAGTTCCGAGAGACAGACATTTATCAAACTGTGATTGCTCCAAACCACAGAGGAGGCAAAAAAAAAAAAAAAAATGTCTACAGGGAACTATGACTACGCCTAACAGTGACTTTGAAATCTTCAAAAGGATGATGGGTCCCTAAAAAGATGATTCCACATGGACTATGATAAAGCCATTAAGCTGATTAAC